>CAJQZN010043790.1:0-17496 GCA_907164685.1 Colias eurytheme | reverse complement strand
AACTGGGGCGCTTATGGCTTCTGGAAGTGGTTGAATTTATAAACGAGAAGCGATGTTTTTTGGTTGATTTTAATTATATTTACTTGACCTTAAAAGGATGGATATCTTGTTCTTTCTTTGATAATATTTTAATTATAGAAAATATTTGTTTAATGCCACTTTTCTTTTATCTCGTATTTTACGACAGGAGCGCCGCTAGCTATGAGTTTTAAGTAATAATAGAAATATGTGTAGCACAGTAAAATGTAATAAATAAAATAAATAAATAAATTTAAATTTCAACTCAATTAACAGGAGCGTATGTTGGACAGAGCTAGTCGTCCGCTAAACGGATGAATAAAATAAATTAGTCGTCCGATTACCGGATGAATAAAATAATTTAATCGTCCGATAACATCTATTTATCTATATAGTTAGGTTATCGGGGTTTCTTTAGAGAACTGCCGCACGTATTATAGGTTTTTTGTGGGGGGAGGAGAGGGGGGAGGAGGGCACACGTAGGTATTTGATTTTTTTTTGCGCGTCGACGGAGCCCCGCTTCGCGGGGCTCCTATTTCTGTGTAGTTTTTTTTTTAAGAAACCTAACCAAACCTAACCTAACGGCTAACCTAACCTAAACTTGATTTTTAAAGTGAAACTTTTATTACATCGTCTCAAACTTTTTGGTCTGTGTAGCGCATGTCGCGTGTATCGCGGCTGCCGAGTAGGTATACCTACTCGGCAGCAGACCGACACGCGACATGCGCTACACAAAGCCTGCAGTGTTCGGAACCGTTCGAACAGTTTCACTTTTACCGTGGTTTCATAAAACCACACAACATTTTTTTTTTCGCGCGTCGACGGAGCCCTATTTCTGTATAGTTTTTTTTTAAGAAACCTAACCTAACCTAACCTAACGGCTAACCTAACCTAAACTTGATTTTTTTTTGCGCGTCGACGGAGCCCCGCTTCGCGGGGCTCCTATTTCTGTGTAGTTTTTTTTTTAAGAAACCTAACCTAACCTAACGGCTAACCTAACCTAAACTTGATTTTTTTTGCGCGTCGACGGAGCCCCGCTTCGCGGGGTTCCTATTTCTGTGTAGTTTTTTTAAGAAACCTAACCTAACCTAACCTAAAGGCTAACCTAACCTAAACCTAACCTAACGAATTGAGGGCGAATATCTCGGCCATTTTTTATTTTAGAGAAAAGTTGTTCCTATAAAACATGCTTATATTAGCGTATTCTTTACGATAAAACAATAATAAAAAGGGGTTATAATGACACCAACTCCATCAAAAATTTTCTAAGTTCTGCGCCCCCTTTGCTTTAGTCCAACCCAACTAGCTTTAGTGTTAAAAGGTTATCTAGTAATCCGAATAATCGGTCGATTAAATTATTTAATTCATCCGGTAATCGGACGATTAAATTATTTTATTCATCCGTTTAGCGGACGACTAGACACTTCGATACATGAAACTTGATTTATTTCACCTAATTTTATTTTTTTACTGACAACTGGCAACAACTAATCTATCTAGACTGTGATCTAGACTCTACTAACATAAATCATTTTATATGACAACATTTCCGCTCCCGCCTAAGCTCTACACTTGGGCCACGAAGTCTATTTCCTCACTTCGACTCGTGTCAAACTTGTCACAAGCGACTGCCCTCGTTTCTCGTGGCTCCACGCGATTCGTTACCACACGATGGGTTTTCCTTGTACTAAAATTGATTTTTAATTGTAGGCTAGGCTTATTAATTTATGAATGCTCTTTGTATTTACTTTATGTTTACTTTTAGTTACCTATATTATTGTGACATAAAATGGATACTACTGAAATATGTGTGGATATGTTTGTGAATAAAAAATGGAAAGCAAAAGTATAAGCGATATTAGGATAACACTAACATGATATCAAAATTTTCATTTTTTTATACACAGTCTTAAGGATTGAAAGAATATTATAACAATTAACAATAGCATACTTATAAAAATGATCACCATTTTCATGTATGCAAATTATTGCAGTTGATATAGACCATAGACTATACATAAATTATAATTAATTTATTATTATTAAATTGACTGTTAATTCGAAAAATAAAATAAGAATATGTAGCTTGCTCACCCTTCTGAGGAAAATTTTTCAATTAGTGAAAAAAGAAAAGTTTATTTCGTTTGAAGTTTAACGTTCCGTGAAGATATTGAAGAAATGAAATCTTATTTTTCTTTATTGCCATTGAAAAATAAGCTATTATTATTTATAATTAGGTGAAAATAATAAGAATTTTCACAGAAAATTTTTACTTATAAATCTTTCGACTGATATTCAGATACTAAAATATTAAATAAGCCAATTAATTTCATAGGAGATATTATATTATTACCTATTATATTATACAAGTATGTGAGCAAAGTGTCTTTTCTTTCGCTTTATTAATTTACACCTTCATTTATATAGATGTATCTTTCATTTGATTATGTACTTGAATTTTCCCGCCATCTTCCTTTGCCTGCTCTGCCAAAAAAAGTAAATAGATACTAATTCTTCTGGGCAAGAATATAAAATAATAACATAAATATGAAAATCTGAAATAGCGATGTAAATAGATAAAACAGGGAATAACAAACGGGAACAAGTTTTGATTGAATAAAACGCGACTTGATTCAATCACGACTTCGTTCAACTTCAGACATTTTAAAATTACTTTCTAGACATATTTGATGTTATATATATTGGCTAGGGTCGGATATGATGGAAGGTTGCTTATTAGCCCGATACGTATTATGATTTTTCTCATATGTACCTACTTTATCTTATTAAAATCTCTTGTTACGATGTTAGTCATATGGTATATTAGCTTTCCGCCCGCGGCTTCGCCCGCTTTGCCTATAATATAATAAATTATATACTAAAACCTTCCTCTTGAATCACTCAATAATATTTTGTGCTTTTTGTTTTGTGCTTGGTATAAACAATAATATAATAATAATGTTATAATCTGTGTAAAACATTTTTAAAAATTGTACGCCACATGGCAGATCACAGCGGATCACCTAATGTAATAACTAATAACCCATAATACCTGTGACTCACAATAAGTAATTTTTGAATTTGAATTTGACTCTATCTATTAAAAAACCGCATCAAAATACGTTGCGTAGTTTTAAAGATTTAAACATACATAGGGACATAGGGACAGAGAAAGCGACTTTGTTTTATACTATGTAGTGATGAGTTATGTCGAACATTTGAAATAATCTATTGAATATTGATGATAATAATATAGGTATGTATGTTTAAGAACGAATAAAGGTATAAGATTAATTAAAGTTACAGTGTGTTCCAAATTATAAATACGAAGTTCCTTAATTCGTATAATATAATGCAATTATAAATACTCAGACACCATACTCACACAAATTGAATTAAATGTAAATAACTAAATAGTGGGTACCACATGGTAAGGACCAGCTTTAAAATAATAAAAAACAATTATCAAATTCGGTTCACCCAGTCGAAAGCTCTGAGGTAACAAATCCAAAAAAATATAGTCCATTTGAATATAACCTTCTCCTTTTTTAAGTCGCGGTTAACACAGACAATATTTTCCATCGTTTCAAAACAAGAGGTTATGAAAAATAAATATACTTTATCGAATAACGAGGTAGAGTCTGATGAGAAACGGAAGTAATCCTTGTAAGTGCTTTTCAGTATAAAATTTTCTTTATTTTCTTTGTATTGCTTAAGTCTACTTATACGAAGACGTCTCGAATCTTCTAGAAATAAAAAGAACAAAGGGCCTCATCGTTTACCAGGAATTCCTAAAGTGTTTGTTAAAAAGCTTTACCAGTTTCCACGGAAAATCAAAGACACGTGTTTCATGTATTTATATAAAATAGCCAAGGTTTGATAATATTATCTATACTATAATACATATTATAAAGCTGAAGAGTTTGTTTGTTTGTTTGAACGCGCTAATCTCGGCAACTACCGGTCCGATTTGAAAAATTCTTTCGGTGTTAGATAGCCCATTTATTGAGGAAGGCTATAGGCTATATATCATCACGCTAAGACCAACAGGAGCGTAGCAATGCGGGTGAAACCGCGGGGAACAGCTGGCAATAACTATAAGAGAACTGAGAACTGAGAAATAATATCATCACTACGTAGTTTACGCTACCACGCAACAGATTTTGATGCGGTTATGTTTAATAGAGTTTACCTTGCCAAGCTTCGACTCTACCCTAGTAGTCGTTTCTTATGCCGCTTCTAACTTAATGAAAAATTATCAATAAATACATGGTTTTTAAAGTACATAAGTAAATATATATAACGTAATATTGTAATATTTTCCATATTTACTTAGTATTCGTAAAAAATATACCTACTCAATTGACTTGGTAACATTTTTGTTAAAAATAACATGAAGCATCAATGAATAACATTGAGACAATTGTTTATTTTCACAAATTTATTTAATTCCCGAGCACCCAATTTATCTATTTCAAGCCAGCCCTACACTAGTAGTGTCGCGTGACCTCGCTCACATGAATTGACGCAGCCTTCGCTGAAACCTATTTTCACTGCATCAAGAATACGTTTGGCCTAGAAATTTATTTCTTTATTTAAGTACACAGAGGGTTTTGTGACGGATTGCCTGCACTTTTGTTTTCAGTGTACGATTTGTGAGACAAATTGGAAACAAATCTGTGTTGTTTGTATATAAACAGACAGAGGTATAGTTATTGGTAATATAGGGACATTTTTCTCTGATAAAATAAATAATATAGGTAAGAGAAAAGAAAATTAAATTGATATATCAATTTATTTTTATTTATTAAGCTTACTTTATGATGCTGGTAAACCTTTAAATTAAAACTTATAGCCATTCCAGCACAGAAGATTATTTTATACATACCAGGCATTTTATCGATTGTTAAGTTAAACAGAGGAAATTAACATGTCCAAGTATCAATGAAATTATAATATAATGTAATGTACCTAGTTATAAGCGACCGTTGCCAATCCGCAATTGGCACCGCACTTGTAACTTGCTCATTGTTTAAAATATCTTTATCTTACTAATAATAATATTATTTCTGACTCTATTAGTTCTGACTCCTGACATACATGCCGTAGCATCACGCCGTAGCATCACAGGATTTTACCTAGTTTGGGAGTCAGAGACTTCAATATTTCAAAATGTAAAATCTTTTGTCAATAAAGAATTTTTATTTATTTTTATTATTTATTATAAAGCTGAAGAGTTTGTTTGTTTGAACGCGTTAATGTCAGGAACTACTGGTGAAAAATTCTCGGTGTTAGCCCATTTATCGAGGTTTATAAATGTTAATGAACTTAGCAGATCATTTTTAGCAGATCAAAAAAAAAATGTGGGTTCTTATCGCGTGCAGTTGAGTTCTACAGTTCCTGATACTTTTTAGAAATACTCGCGTAAGATGTAACACTAGAAAATTTATTTATGTCATATTTCATCACGCCGTAGCACCATGGCGTAGCATCATGCCGTAGCATCACGCCGTAGCATCACGCCGTAGTATCATGCCATAGCATCATGCCGTAGCTTCATGCCGTAGCATCATGCCGTAGCTTCATGCCGTAGCATCATGCCGTAGCATCGCGCCGTAGCATTACGCCGTAGCATCATGCCATAGCATCATGCCGTAGCATCATGCCGTAGCATCACGCCGTAGCATCATGCCGTAGCATCACACCGTAGCATCACACCGTAGGATCACGCCGTAGCATCACGCCGTAACACATGCCGTAGCATTACGCCGTAGCATCACAGCGTAGCATCACGCCGTAGCATCACGTCGTAGCATCACGTCGTAGCATCACGTCGTAGCATTACGTCTTAGCATCACGTGAAGCCGGGTCCAGGTCGGGTTTTTTCAAATGTCGTTTGTTAAGGTAAAAACGCCAGAACTATTTCTAAAAAGTATCAGGAACTGTAGAACTCAACTGCACGCGATAAGAACTCACATTTTTTTTTGATCTGCTAAAAATGATTTGCTAAGTTCACTAACATGGTTTATAATACCTATATCATCAAGCTAACCAACAGAAGCGGAGCACTGCGGATAATACCGCGGGACACAGCTAGGTATTTGTTGATTATTTATACAAAAATTACATAATTTTGTTTAATAAAATCACGTGCTGCACTCTACATTTATAGTCAAAAGTATTTTTTTTAATATCTATGTTTTTTTTTACTCTTCATGTTTCGAAGCTTAAGTTATCAAATCTATTTCATGTATCGTTTATCGAAGATACTTCCTTCAGTTTAATCAAATTTTAATAAAAATATATGACCAGAGCCATAAGAGCGGTTAAAAGAGATGCCTATAAATAATGCAATAAACATGAATAAAAGAGAAAAATTGCCCTAAGTAGAGGAGTTAATTAAAATTTTAAATACATTTAAGCGTGTCAAAGGTTTGAGAGACAACACAGAGGTCTGGAGAGTTCTCATCATCAGCTGTTATTACCAACTGTGGCTTTAAAAGAACTTTGCAATTTGCATATTATAATTAATTTTATAGGCTTTATCTTCATACTAGGAAAACAACTGTCACCTGTGAACTAATAAGGTCTGCAATATGTTGCTCTTAGTTACAGTTATGATATTTTCACTATCATTTGAATTGATGAATAACAATACATAATATTTATTTTTATTATAACCCGATTTTATTAGGTTGCCGGTTGGACTGTTTCAAAGTAACCTACAATGCGATGATCTGAAGCTTTTTATCATCATGAAATTTTATTTAAGAGTTATGCCATAAAGTAACTTAAATGTTCTATAATTGTAATCTAAATATAAAGTAAGTATGTACCATGTTTTTATGCAATAAATGATTTATTTATTTATTTTTAAATGTATATTGCTGACTAGGTACTTTTTGAATAGTAGCATTGGGTATTTAATATTTGCCATAAATTGGATGGATTTGGAACGGAATTTTCCAGAACGAAGGGAGTCCTTCCCTTCTGGAATATTCCGTCATCTCAAAATACAAAAATATAACATCGGTTGCTCTGATGGAAAATTTTCTTCATAAAAGGACATATATCACACTTTCACATATTACCTTCGCTCGTGATATAAGATCTTTTATATTTTTTTAACAATAGATAAAAATAGATCATACGGCGGGTCTCGAGCCCGCGTCTTTTTGCCAAACCGGGACAACGGAAAAAAACACGCGTTTAAATCCTGCCTCCCGATAGTTTCTATTCTTTAAACAAAATCTCATTTATAAAGCATCGAATGCATTATAAAACTAAATATATATCTATCTATACTAATATTATAAAGAAGAAAGGTTTGTAATTATGTATGTATGTATGGTTTTCACGCATAAACTACTGGACCGATTTTGATGAAATTTGGCACAGACAATCTTTAGACCCTGAGACAGAACAAAGCCGAAGCCGAAGCCGAGGCGAAGACGGGGCGGACTGCTAGTAATATATAAATAAGTTGAAATACATTAAAAAATGGTTGTATCTATCGTACTCATCATGAAATGTATTTTTGCGTGTATATGAAGCTCTCAGACACTTTAGAATATCTTTTAGCAAAAATATTGTATCATCAGTACATTAGCCTTTATATCTCATAAATAAAATCGATGTAAGCATGAATCGAGACAGGTTCGTCCGGGGAAGTGCCACGCCCATAGGAAAGATTCCATGAGCGTGGAAACGCAAATCAATACTAATAAATAATATAAATCTGAAGTTGTTGTTGTGTTGTCTGTTTATTTAAATGGGCCAATCTCAGGAGCTAGCTACTAAACCAATTACAAATATTTCACCGTTGGATATGGACGTAATTCATGAGATCAATCATTTTTAGTCCTACTAATATTATAAATGGAAAAGTTTGTATTTTTGTTTGTTACTCTTTCACGAAAAGCTACTGGATGGATTTGGATGAAACTTTGCAGTAATAAAGGTTATAAATCATCTTATCATCATAATAACACATGAGATTTAAAAATACTAGGTACTAGATATTTCCCGTGGGTTCGTCCACGGCTCCACTAACCTTTAATCCTTACTCTGGATGAAATGAAATAAATAAATAAATATTTCAGGACAATTTTCAGACACAGTACGATCTGATCCCATACTATAAGCTTTCGCTTGTGGTTTCCACACGGAGGAAACCAGATGGCTGATAAACATACATATATAATTTAAATAAATACTTATATAGATAAGTAACACCCAGACACAGAGCAAACATCTATGTTCATCACACAAATATTTGTCCCGGGTGGGAATCGAACCCACGACCTCTGGCTTGGAAGGCAGGGCCACTACCAACCAAGCCAACCGGTCAGTCAAATCTTAATAAATTGATATTTCCGCTTCGGTGACGTAAATTTGGGAACCCATTTGAATCCAATTATCGTTTGAGCGTTGCGAGGTCGACTGTCTTAGGCAATTTTTCCATTAAGATGATGTTGTTAAAAAGTTGAGCTTGGCTCTTAGTTTATTGCAGGAAAAAATATTACAGGGTATGTTTAGAAAATAAGGTTTAAATTAAAATTATTCTTTGTTTAATAGGTATACCTAAGGGCCGATTTTTCAATGATTGGATAAAACTTATTCGTCGAATAATGTATAAAACTACTTTTTTAAAAACGTATTCCAATTGCCCGTATTTGACAGTTTACGTGACATTTTAATATTGTCGTGTAATACTTTATTGGACGGATAAGTTTTATCCAAGCATTGCAAATCGGCCCTAATAGAGATAGATTTTTATGGCATGTGTAATAGAAAAAAATAATTCACAGCCTATACATGATGATGATGATGTAAAAACGATATTCAAATTTTCATTAAACCAGTGGTTAGGCTAGGTTACAACGCGTAGCTACAACATTGCATCCGAATTAATTTCCGGACAGAGCTATATATACGCTATATGTTTGTACCACAGCCCGGGCAAAATTCAATTTGCACCCCTGTCTGCCCCCACAGCCTCTGATCGATATATTTCGTAAATCGACGCCATGATGGTTTAATTACTGCACACAAATTCATAGTGCAATACACACATGGGATACCTTTGTCGGCCATGATACCTAGTTGTGGAAGCGTGTTGGATAGCTATATGGAACTGTAATATATAACTATTTACATAAATATATATTGAAAAGCTCCGCCCTTCTTTTACAGCATTTTGAAAACGCACACTCACACCTTTTGTGTGTGTGAGCATGGTGTGAGCTCGATTCCCAGAACTGAAAATATAACGGGATAATTGTGTTTTCCTCCTAGCTGGGAGCTTATGTATCATATAAATATAGTTATATCTTTATATGAATATGATATCAATATGAAGTGTATGTTGTGTAGTATGTTTGTTACAGAACGTAAAAACTTGAAAGGATGATGTCGCTGATATTGTGTTCTAAAATTTTAAGCATTCATTTGAACTTTAAATGCCTTCATTCGGTTCGACGGTACTGACCAATAAATATAAAATTTCGGTTAAGGAGGACTGAAGGCTGGTTCTATCCATAAAGAAAACTAGACCGACCAATTTCAAACACATCTCCATATATCACACGGAGATAAAAACCCTCAAACTTTCACTCCCTCTTTCTGCACTCCCAAACCATTATTTATATATCAAATCTGAACAACTTTCTGGGTCAAGACCACGAGCTTTTAGTGCCTGTCATAAAAAGTTCATACGTTGGGAAGATGTCGTAAATAGTGACGTATTATTGACCGCTCTCAGAAGGTCAACTTCTTACTTTTCTGTACTCTAAGGAATAACTGAAGGTATTATAGCTGCGGAAATGTGACTTGGCAAAGATTCCTTCACTTGCACTTAAGAAGTTACACCCTAAACACGGTGTAGTGGTAATAAAATATAGAGAGACGGAGACATAGGCAAAGTTATGAATATGATAGTATGATACGGATTTGTTGTCACAAAGCAAATGAAAGATAAACAAATTTCAGATGGCAAATGATATGGATCTGAAAATAAGCCCAGCTATGTTTCTGATTAATTCTCTTCCTATTTCCGATATTTGGAATTCTTTTGAATATTATTTTGCGTTGGTAATTTTATATTAGTGCATCGATAGATTCAAATAAAATATATACTCTGGATAAATGTACTGGATATGAACGTTAAAGCTATTGACTGATTATTTGCTCATTGATATTTATGGCAAACTGTTCCAATTTTCTTTGTTTTAAGATGAGATGGTTGTAACAATACCAAACCATTTAAAATATAACGGCAAATCCGTCTGTCATCTACCCGCCCGTAATAATATTGAATGTTTCCCCACAAAATAAATCTACCAGACGGAGCCGTGGGCAGTTAGTAGTTAATAATATAAATGTGTATCTAAATTTGTAGCAGGTATTTAGATCCTTTATCCACGTGAACGACGTCAAAGGTACCTGAACGTCTGTCGATTGGAAATCATAGTTTGGTTTCCATTGCTCAATTTGTTTCGCATTTTGATAATAATTGTTATGGAATATTTAAGATCTTATTGATTTTTCTTATGGAATTTTCCTACTCTCTACAGATGTAAGGGGCGATTAAGCATTAAGAGTCTGGAGGCCTTGATATACCGGATGATGATTTTGATACACTTCTATGTCCTGCAATCTTTATGTAGATCGAAGCACTGGTTTTCAGTATACTGAACCTAAGTAAATATGATACTAAGCATGAGTTTATACTAATGGCATGAAATTTTTGACATTAATATAGTTAAAAATATAAGACTTCATAAGATCTCTTAAAATGGCTCATAGTTAACGACTCATTTTCAAAAACTCAAATTTAAGCCGTTATTTTGAGCTCTTCCTATTCACATCACGTCAAGGCTCTATTTATATGCAAAACTAGCTGTTCCCCGCGGTTTCACTCGCATTGCTCTGCTCCTTAGCGTTCCTTGGTCTTAGCGTGATGATATTATATAGCCTTCCTCGATAAATGGGCAGATAGCCCAGGGTGTTAGATACACCGAAATAAATTTTTAAATCGGACCAGTAGTTCCCGAGATTAGCGCGTTCAAACAAACAAACAAACAAACTCTTCAGCTTTATAATATTGCCGTTAATCTAAAAAGCAAAACGAAATCTGCTGATGCGAAAAACGAAATCTGCTAATTGCTTAACAAATTATATTCAAAAAGCAGCAATGTAACGTACACAGTAGGACATGATCGTTCCGCCCGCCCAGCCAACCTCCACGCGGAGTCTGCGCGGAGCCGCAATCGATACAGCCTCCCGGTCCAGTCTGCCCGCGGCCGCACTACCTAGCACGCGTCATTTTATACTTTTTATTATCTGTGCTTTTTTAACACCCTTTATTAGAGATTTTTACTTAGTATCGCTCCGGATATCTCTGGAGATGGCATATTGGTGACGGTAAGTTCATTTTTTGGATTTTTTTTGTTCTATTTTTAGTACCTATTGAGTTTTTTGTGTCGTTATCTCTCTATCTATTCTTTTGATTTTAAGCTCTACCTGTTGTAGCGCTCGTTCGTTTCAACAAAAAAAAATGTAAGAGCCTGAAAGAAGAGAGAGAGTTTTCATTTTTTTTGTAATGGTTTAATCTGTTTTTAGTTAATTTTTTAGTTATGTATTAGCGAACGGGTTTCTTATAGGAAAAGTTAAAATATATAACGGTTAACCTAACAACTTTTTAAAGCTATTATAAATGTAATTATGCAGACAAAGGCGCCCTCTAGTTGTGTAAAATCGAACCGGGCCTCGCCCTAGGAAAATGCAGTTCACGCAAGTGCAGTGGACTGAAATTATATTTAGCACTATTGTTCTATCGATCCTTTTCTACTAATTAAAACTTAAAATAATAATATCAAATAACTGTTGCGCACAAAGAATGAAAAAATTGCAAAAAATATCATATTTTTCCAGAATTTTCGAAATATAGGGAACTATTGCTGTCTCTTTCGCTCATGACGTCATTGCTTCGTCTATTTCGGACTTAGCTCAAATTAGTTTGTACAAAGCTCAATTATTATGACTGGCAATTAAATACGGATAAGTGAAACCAAATTAAAGACCAGATTATTTTCTTTCTTAACCTTGTATTAATTTTGTTTTTTCGCAAATATAATTTCTTCGGAAAAACAAGTTAGTTGGAAAAATAGGTGTACCTACCAACAACAAAGAAAGGGGCTAAAAAATCGCTATATAAAATTATATTTATATTAGTACCTACATGATATATAGCTATACATTCAGCTATATATTTTCAGGGGGGAAAATCCATACAGGTGCATTTGTGGGGTGGGAACCCCCTCTTTTAGTCCTGGGCGTGTCTAGTGCAACTACCCCCTCCCCTTTCCCCCCATGCGCTTTCGTCGATACAGGATGAAACTCAGTTGTCTAGGCCTGCCAACTGGTGGAAATAGTCCTGTGTCGGGTGTGTTACTTTTTTGTGTGTTTGTCCAGGGTGATCTCCGGAACTTGAATTTTTTTTGAAAAGTGTTTTGCGAATTGAGAGGTAAATTATTTTAGAAGATTTTATTGTGTGTTAAGTTAAAGATGGATACTTTGTTTTGGACTTAGGAAGTTAGACCCGGACGCGAATAAATTATAAAGTTTACTAATTAGTAGATAATATTTTTATTTCAATTGATATTTATAATTTTTAATATTTCTTTGCAATTGGCAATGTAGATAATTATAGCGATTTCATAAATAATAAATTAAATAAAGTTTTTTTATGAAGTCAATCCGCTTTGACAATGAGCTTTGGCGACTTTAATTTTTTACAATTTGAATTTGTTCTGATTATACAAGTTTTCTATTACATTCATATTTTATGAAAGTACATATACAGTACCTAGTCTTTCATACAACCGCGACATTATTAAATTTTTTGTCTAATATTTTTTTCAATTTGACCCAGTTTTGAGACACTTGTTGAAAGGACTGTATCTTTAATAAAAGAAAATTTAGCTTGGACAAAGACGCTGATGTCAGCTTTTGAGTTGGTAGTAAAAAATTGAAAGTAGGGTTGCTACTTATTAGTTATGATCAAAAATTAAATTTAAAATCGTTAATTTAACATTTGTAGTCACGGTATCTTTTTATTCTTATAGAATACTAGAGGTCCGCCCCGGCTTCGCCCGTGGTACATATTTCGCAATAAAAGGTAGCCTATGTCCTTTCTCGGGTATCAAAATATCTCCATACCAAATTTCATGCAAATTGGTTCAGTAGTTTAGGCGTGATTGAGTAACAGACAGACAGACAGACAGAGTTACTTTCGCATTTATAATATTAGTATGGATTGATATCAGATATTGATTTAGGCCTAAGGCGTAGGGACGCTTCAATTAAATTGATAAATCCCGTTGGTATCTCCTTCCGAGTTTCCTAACTCCCCATGAGGAGATCGTCGGGCCTAATTATGTTTTGTTAGTTGTAAATTATTTTATTTTGGGGACTGAACTTAATTTTAGTTCTGTATTGCTTTTTGATTTTATTCGTATATCAAAAGTTTTTATTGTTAGTCATAATTATATCATGATCAACGGAGTGAGAGTGAGAAGATTTAAAAATAATTTGGAAAATCCAAAAGTGCACGCCTCATAATTTTTTTTTAATAAATATTTATTAATTATTATTTTTGTTTATTTAATAACAATTAAACCACATCGAATCAGACCCTGAAAAATGAAAGGGCAAAATTCCTGAGCATACTCAAGCGTAAGAGAAAAAAAAAGACTCGATTAGTAAAGTATTTCGGTCGCTATCGTGTTAACAAGAAAAAGGATCCGCACATACAGACACACGGACGTCCAAGACAGAACTTTTTTAAACTGTTTTTTAACTAGTTTAAATAACAAAAATAACATCAAAAATATCATGAACGTTAAAAATAGTGTTTTTTCTTAATATGTGTGTGTATGTATTATCTTACAAGTGCAATGTATGATACATAAAGACATTTTAAGTTTGAAAAATAAGATGTTTTGCGCGAAGTGACAGTAGTACCCACCTCAACGCTTCGCTTATGAGGCGTGCAAAAGGTGGAAAATATTAAGAAGAGACAATAGATTTAAAAATGTATTGCTCATTTGAAAAGAAACCTTTTATAAGTTTCAGTAGAGATCGATGATATCCGATAAAGTAGCTTTGTATGTTTTATCTGATAAAGAACATTGAATAATCCATACTAATATTATAAATGCGAAAGTAACTCTGTCTGTCTGTTACTCAATCACGCCTAAACTACTGAACCAATTTGCATGAAATTTGGTATGGAGATATTTTGATTCCCGAGAAAGGACATAGGCTACCTTTTATTGCGAAATATGTACCACGGGCGAAGCCGGGGCGGACCTCTAGTAGATAATAAATAATTAAATATGATTCCGTAATCTATACTTATAATAAATCTGTAGAGGGGCCAATTCTGTACATGAAATATATTTAAAAAAAAACTATGATGGGGTGATAAGGGATCGCTACTGATGCCAAAAATGCAATCAGTAAAATTTTTGTCTGTCTGTCTGTCTGTCTGTCTGTCTGTCTGTCTGTATATTCGTTATAGAAACAAAAACTACACGACGGATTTTAACCAAATTTGGCACAATTATTCTTCATACTCCTGGGCAGGTTATAGTAAAAGAATCATGTAAATCGGTGTAGAAACACCAAAGTTATACATAAAATACGCTATAAGTCATCGCGCGTGAATTACAGAATCATGCCATAAGGATTATTTTTGTGTATCAGTTGCCGCGTTCGACGCGCTTCGCGGCGGGAGCTATAAAAAGGCGGCGGGTCCGCACCCGTTTCGCGTTGTCACGGCATCACGTGTGAACGGCTGAACCGATTTCGATAATTCTTTTCTATTATATTCCTTGAAGTACGAGGATGGTTCTTATGTAGAGAAAACGTAAATATGTACCACGGGCGAAGCCGGGGCGGACCGCTAGTTAACAATAAAAGCTAATATGTTTCTTGCCTTCCTTTTCAAGTAAAAAAGTTTGATCATTAGCGCATAAGAACACTTTTCATTCATTGTTAAAATGATACTGTATGTGTTATTATCATTGTATGTTTTCTTTTATTATGTTTCATTGTCATTTGCAGTACGAAAAAACTAACAGTAGTCACTTTACCGGGATTTCAAAGAAAAAAAAAACTAATTCCGATGTTAGTTTAACAAAGCAAACGGACATGTTTTTACTATGTTCACTATTAAATTAATTCTTTTCTAAAAATTTTTTGTAATTTTAATATTAATCAGCGATTTGCCCAATGTTGTCTACCCTACTAACAGCCCATCTAATCTCGAAGTTTCGAGAAGCGTCATCAAAAAACTCAAATCCGCAATCGCCGGGTATATTTTGCCAGCTCTCGTCCGGGACAATAACGTATATCCCGGTCAAGAGGCAATGCACATTTGTTGAACGGGCCGGGTCAGAACGGCTTGTCTCTGGAAATTTTATGACGTCAACGTTTTAGTTTTATGCTCTATGGTAGATAGAGTTCTGATAAAATATTATATTTTCTGTGGTAGGTACTGCTTTATGCTCTGTTCAAATGTCATGCATTTAAAATTGGGCTGAACCTTGGGCTGAACACTATGATAGAAAATTTCGATACTTTGTATTTATTAGAGAAACTAGGTTTAGTTATCAATTAAATCTTAAAAAAGGCTGATAGAAATATGATGATTTCTGGTTATTTGTCTTCAATTGCACAATAGTTATTGTTTTTACTATAATGCAACGTAATCTCTTCGCGAATTTGTTTGCGTTTGCGAATGCAGTGTGCGCGAATGCGTTCGCGAACTTCAAAATTTTCGAAGTTGTACAGAGTATGGACCATTTTTACATAATGGAAAGACGCGGGTTCGACTCTCGCCTCGTGATCGAATTTTATCTATTCTTTAAAAATTTAAATTTTTACCTAACTAAGTACCGTACTTAAAAATCCTTGCCGCATTTATTTTCTTGGTGCTCAAATGTACGGAAGCATAGTGTAAAATTTAATGTATTTTTATGCTATAATACTGCGTTGGAATATCAGTCAGAAATTAGGCTTTTCCATGACTATATCTTTATTATTATCAACAACATTGTTTGAGAAAAGGATGATAAGGATAGTTATTGATAAAATTTCCGTAGATTATCCCGCATAACAAATTCAATGTAATAATCACATTAGGTATTCATATTTCAATTGAGCGCTCCTCGGGAGAGCACGAAAGTTTCCGAACAACAAGTCATTTATAGATAAAGACAAAGGCCTTCCGGTGAATTGATTGACAACTAGTTGACCACGTAATACATGGCAATATATTCTATTGGAATAAATCGAGAAAATTATTTGATGTTTTCTTATTCTCATCAATTTTAGTGGCAGGTTATTAATAACAAAGATAGTTTTACTTCAAAAACATTATAATAAGTGAAACATATAAAAAATCTATTATTTTAATGATTAATATAAACTTTTATATCATTTTCATCGTATAAAATATTGCCACCCGTAAAATTGAAAAATCATACAACATATTTCGCATTCGAATTAAACCCCATTTCCATCACATGAAACATTGTCCACTCTTAATAAACAACATAGTCATTGCTAACAATGCCGGTCAAGGGTCCGCAAGGCACAATATGAAAGATGTAAACTCCGCATTGTTCCTTCTACGTGATAACGATGTCTAAAAATAATGCCTAACTATAATTGGGCGTTGTTAAAACACAATAGTTTGAGAATGTTTGCATTGCAAGTAGAATTAGTAACGTATTTTCGTGTTGCTGTGCGTTTGGCAGTTTATTCTGAAATATTATTTGTTAAGTGTGAAAGAGAAGTTTAAAATGGTTGCTAATAAATGATGCGTGTCCTGTGGCTCTATAAAAAAAATCTTCATAGTAAATTAATGATAAACACTAATCAGCAAAATAATAATTTTGTAGAGCTTAAAATCAAGTTAGACCATCTAGAAAGAAAGAAGATAAAAACAGATTACTAGATATTTGTGAAATTATATTCAAAAAGGAAATACATGTAAATTGTATCGGAAAAGTTTAATTATTCATATCTATAAATACCACGTGCGTTATATCAAATATGAACACTGAAAATGTTAAACTGTTACTTCAGATTAGTGAAATCTGATTAAATCTTGCCTTCACGTGTAAACAATTATGCAAATGTGACATTATCAGAAATGAACTGAACTTTCCAATACCTACACAATGGTTAGAAGATAATTTATTTACACACGAGGGAGCGCCATATTGAACCATTTCCCGCCTAAAAAGCTTCTGTCACAGTGACATTTGTTTGCGGTCAAAGGTCACAGCGCAAAGAGCCGAATGCGCAGATGCAATTTCAAACAATGAACGTTCGCGCCTCACATACTGCCAGTATTCGTGAGACAGTCTACGGATTCAGTACTGAATTATCTGTAGACTTAACTAA
>CAJQZN010043789.1:0-34953 GCA_907164685.1 Colias eurytheme | reverse complement strand
ACCTCCCAGCTTCAGTATATCACTACTTTTTGGGACACCCTGTATAACAAAAAGTAGAGGTTGATTCTTTTTAGACCAACCGTACTGCTTCGAATCATCCGTTTTAATCTTTATTTTTTAACGTTCCAGTTTATTCTATAAATAGTGTATCAGGATTTCGCGAATATTTTAATTTGATTGATAAAAATAAGAGCTATTTAACATATCTTCATAGTTCATAAATATTTAAATAGATAAAGGCGCAGTGAAAAGCTCTAAAATAAAATACAATTCGAGTAGTATTCGTGTAAATTCTTGAATATAAATAAAATATAACCAATCCCATACAAAAATAATATTTATAATACCTATATATGTATATTTGCGTAAATCTGTGAGAGTTCCCCTAATTGTAATCCCCTTTCCCCAAAAGTGAGGGCTGTGAAGGTCAGATCACAATCGAAAAACAAGTATCCTAACATTTCAAGGTCATATGGAACCCTACCTTCAAGAGCCCTAAGCGTTTTTATTTACACAGACAAAAATAAACATTCACGCACACTTATATAAAAAGATTTTTACCCATGTAGGGTTAAGACCTAAGAGGATTAAAATATCCTAATTTAAAAATGAGTTTGCAATATACAACTATTAAATTGCTATAAAGGTAACCTAGGTAATTGCCGAAATATGTACACTACACGATTTCTATATACCTACTATAAGCCGTAAATCTCATCTTCATTTAATGTAGGCAAAAATACTAAATAAATATATGAAAGATGTATTTGATTAAGATATATCCGATTGCTAATTAAATAAGTAAAGCGCTTTAAAGTTTGTCGCAAATACCACGCGTAAATATTGATATATAGTAAATATGTTTAATTTATAAAACAAATACAAGTTCCTATATTGATACAACTTTTTATTTGCCTATCATATCTGATATAATTATATCGTATACTTATATGTCACAAGCAAGGTAGGTTTTAACAATCCAAAAATGGAATTAAATGTACTATTCTTATTTCTGAACAAGACCATTTCATGACGACGTATAAAGAAGCAGCAACTCTACTTAGATGGCTAGTCTCATAACCACAGAAATGTCTAGAAAAAAAGTTATGCAACATTTTGGGGTTATCGCCACGTGGAGCGAAGCTTTTTTAGATTATCATACACCGTCGTTTATCGAAATGTTTTGCGTTTAATAAACACATCTCGGTCAAAAACCTCGTAAAAATTCTGTGAAGCTTGTTTATTTTGTGTTGATAAAACACAAAGTTTATAATCCACAACCAAAAAGGTCCTTACTTCCAATGTAAATTCTGTTCTGCATTCCAAACGACGAGTCTAAAATAAGGCGAATTAAAAAGAAAGCATTTCGTTTTGAACGATCCTCGATATACTTTTTCTTATAAAGAGATCAGTTTTTTATGCCTTCATAAAATTAATGAACAATGTGATTAAACTGAAACATTTTTTGTTTATATTAGGAATGACGTGTATTTTTTCATCATATCGGCTATATAAATCGCCAGTGTTGAGTTCTGTTTAAACAAAATGTATGCATTTCTTGCAGTTAAATGTTAAACATCAAATATAAACATTGATAAATAAAAAAAATCCTTTTAATCAATATTGGTGTTTGACTTGATTTACAGTATGTAATTTTTATTTGATATATTTGCTACAAACATTAAAACCGGTGGTTTTATTAGCTAACTTACGACAACATAGATAAATAATTGAAACAGCAATAACCTCACGATATACCATAGTAAAGACCAAGTAAAGACGAATGTAAAAAATACTCCTTTTACATGTGACACTGCCTGCTAAGCCGTGTCGTCACGGACCAATGATAGGCATCATAATACCTGATATTATATCCCTATTAACGGTTAACATAAGCTAGATTAACTTATGTAGAGCTATAAACGTACAGTTTACTAGATGCACGCTTCGCTTTCGCTTCTTCTAGTAATGTCGCAAATTGAGATTCCAATAAAAAAATTGACTTCCATGAAATATAATGTCTAGAAAAATTTAAATAAGAAGCATTTAAAAGACCTAATTTTTTTTTTAAAGAGTAAAGCGCCAATGAATGCATGAATGAAAACACTTAATTACTCAACACAAATTCCAGACATACGTAAATTACTTACTAACCAACCATTACACATATTGCACAATTAGGCGATACGCAAACAAACTATTCCGCGTTGATAGCTTGTAAGTAACGTATATTTTAAAGTATCTCTCTTATCATACCGTCTGCTTATTTTGTACGATTACTATTCGGTCAATTAACATTCTTGTTTTAGGAGATATGCTAAATATAGAGGCGTTTCAGTAAAAGACATTTAAGTGATAATAGCCAATAACAAGGTAGTGATTACTGAAGTGGTATGATACTTGCTCTTCCGTCTTTATCGAGGCCAGTTCACGAAGTTCAACAACGACATAATTGATTGCAATACATTTGAGCTGAGTTGCAGCGACCGTTAAGTAATTCAAACTAATGTTCAAAGCTTTTTAGGATTTGTAATGTCCGTTGCGAATTTTAATTATTTTGACATAATGCAAGTCTAACAGACATCATTAACCACACCCTAATAATGTAAAAAGTGCATTATTTTTATTTTTTCTCTTTTTATTAAATACACTAAAACGCTTCCCATTTTATACTTTCTAGAACTTAAAGATAAAGCTTGTTGGTTAAAAAAAATATTTTAAAAGTGGTTGAATGTTTTTGCGAGCGCCGCGGCCGCGCCATGGACAAGCTCTCGTCTCGGGGCGACTTTTTGCTCGCGACAATCCTTATATCGTCCGCGGTTATATGTAGCTTCCCCGGTCGTCGTTTTGCGTCCCGAAGGCCGCCCGGTCGGCCAGCCACAGATATGTGTCACTATAACACTACGCATACGTCTGCTTCCCTTCGTATAACCTTCAGACACGACGCGGACGCGCCATTGAAATAAAATGACGCTCTAATTTATTTCGCAGTGTAAATATGCGTCGGCTCTCAGCTTATATAATTTACAATAAGTTGTACAAATTTATTGCCGACTCACAATAACTACATTGTAACGTAACGTGAATATGCTAAATTATTCACTCAATGATAACAATTGTGATGTGGAAAGTTGATAAAATACTGTCAGCGATTGTAATTATTGTAATTGTAAATAGTAAACAAAATTAGATATTATAATATTGTTGAAACCTATTGAATAAAACTTGGACGCTGTTGCTTATATTAGTTATTACTGAATGTAGTGAAATATGACTTAGATACTTTTTTAATAAATGAGCAAAACAAATCTTTGTTAAACTGCTTTAATTCATAAATCAATTACTTACGTGTTACTTAATTTAAGTTAAAATTGTGGTAAGGTACCTCTATCAAAATCATAATAAATACGAACTGCGCGGCGGGTAAGAGCTAACACAATTGCATAAATTAACGTCCATAATCATTTATATAGAGTAACATAGGGTTAGTGAATTCCTTGATTAAGTCTGATACCTTGAGCATAATTATGTTAATGTATTTTAATGTTTCAATACACCGGTAACGTGTAAATAACAAAGTTTGCATGTCCTTGATGTAGGTTCAAGGTTAGCGGTAGGCGCGTAGACACCACAAAATTTTTACCATGAAGGTTTACGACCGGTTCGGCAATCAATTATCATACAAATGGGGTAGTTTTAGCGAAACAACCAGTTACATTGAAACCTAGAGCCATAAACAAATAGTGTTTTGATTAAAATGTTGCATGTTCGCTTTTTAACTGTTTATATGGCGTTTAATGATATTTTTTGTGTTTAACTTTTTGGCTATTTTTGGTCACTACATTTAACAAACATGTTTTTGCCAAGCTGTATCCCAGAAAAATACATATTAACATTTTTTTCAAAATTTAATATTTTATGAGGCTCTAGCCTCTATGTTATAATTTCGGGTAATTAAGATAATAAACAATGCGATACGGTAGTATGATTTTAATTTATCCGCAAACCAATCATAAACTTTTTCATCCTAACCTATTAAATTCTAAAATCTTTAATGGTCATCCATTATGATAAAACTTTTTGCCTTATAATTCATTCATATAATATGTACCTATGTCTTTACCTACACCATACCAAATTAGAATGCTTCATTCATTTTCGTAACATAAGTATGTATATATATATATATATTTTTAACATTTTAATATGCCTCTTACAATAATTGAACGTTAATCACCTACCTACATATTTATACTTATCTGCTTTGATGTTTTAATATGTAGAAATATGAAAGAAATAAACTAAGGAAATAAACATTTATGACGCATTATCAGTTTTTTTTTTGCAAATACATACCTAGCTTGAAATACCTATTTTATTGCGTGAAATTCTATCAATGGTATTTTATTACAATATTAAATTACAATGCGTTGTTTGAATATTTGTTGATGTCGTGACTTAAAAACCCACATTTTTAATTAAGGCTATATTTTTTTTTTAATTTTCGTTTATTCTGCGAAACCTCCCTGAAGTGGACCTTCGTCACACCTGGCCAATTTGTGACGGCCGAATGGGTGGTTCATTTGACAGATTAAGCCTTCTAACATCTGTCCAAAACGAACCTTAACATTCTTTGAATTTCACGCAAAAAATGGTCGATATTAAACATTCATAGTATACATATATTTATAGACCATAATTTTAGCTCATTAACTCAAATTCGTATGATTTCGCAAGACATATCAATAATAATGCGATAATAAGACATGAATAGGTAAATTAGTTTGAATTTTGAAATTATTATGTCTGATTATTATCCATACTAATATTATAAATGCGAAAGTAACTCTGTCTGTCTGTCTGTTACTCAATCACGCCTAAACTACTGAACCAATTTGCATGAAATTTGGTATGGAAATATTTTGATACCCGAGAAAGGCTACCTTTTATTGTGAAATATGTACCACGGGCGAAGCCGGGGCGGACCTCTAGTTAGAAATAAATAAAGCTGTAAGTAAACAGATTCTCCAAATAACACAGACAAGGACGAACTAATTACGTATGTTTTAATAATAATTTATAATAATCTCTTAGAATTGTTTTCTCGTCGATCTGGAGGAATAGTAACTAATATTTATTTCTATGAATGAATGCTTTTTTTGTTATCTGATCCCTTCCCTAAAAGTATTATATAAACTTTAAGTATATGAATGCTTTTAAGCACGCTCCTATGTATCACAATCAACACTTAAGTTTTATATTTAAGATCATAATATGAAACAGACGTTGCGTGTTTGTTAAACGTTAACTTCTGATTAGATGCAATGTGAAATAATACACTTTCCTGGCATAAAAACTATGTAACCATTGAACTTGAGCCCTCTAAGCTTAAACGAGTTAATAGACGTTGCAATTGTATCCTATCTTAATTATGTAAAGTGTAAACAGAGTCGTGTTTACGGAGAAAATATTTTTGTTTTGCAATGGATAACCATAACCGTTTATATATTTTAATTCGGTAGGTATATGGTAGATATATGTATGTATCTAAATACGTATTTTTTATGTATGTAAGTATGTATTTTTTATAATTTTTAAAATATTTATCTAAGTACTCTATTTATAGATATGTTATTGGTATTGTGTTCGTTTTGGCAGATTAACATGCAATTATTATTATTTTTTTGTGATTTTTGTTATTTAATTATTTCAAGTCAGTGTCTTATACACATGTCTAACACGTCTTATTTGCACTCCATGTGATAATTTTTTTTTGTAAAAATCAAATATGTATATTCATTACAAGTACAGTACGCTGTACAATTATTTATTTGGTTTTATAGCTCTATATTTTAATTTTTAATCTTTATTCGGTCTCTTCATTTTAATAATTAGATTATATCAGTAAGTACATAATAGGTATATTTAGTATTTACGCACTATATTTAGCTAGGTAGGTATGTACACAACATGCGTGTTAAGCAACATATAATACCTACCCATCGCCTACGACAAGAAACTAACTTCCAATAAGAAACAAGTTAGTCCTGAATATGATGAAACGTTCATTACTTTATGCTTCGATAAATTAACTATACTATTACTTTGTATCTTCATCTTATATTAAATGATCGTGAATCTTACTCCTAAATATAGCTCAAAACCTTCAAAACAATCTTTGTGAAATAATTTTAATTTATTTCATACTCTGAAAGTGTATGAAATTTCAAATTAATATACCGATATGTACTCCAACAAGAATTGTTTTGGCAAATAATGAATAATGAAATTATTTCTGACTGAGAATTTAATCGTATAAAAAAGTTAACAAGAACTTCACACCAATCAATGAAATTATCTGGCAGTGTAAATACACCGTTTAGGCATGAAAATTGATAATATTTGCAAATATCGAATAATTAGCACACAAGCTGTTATTTGACACAGGCTCGTTTCGCTGAGTAATCTTCCGGTCCCACGATTTGGTTTTTACATTCATGACAATTAGGAACTAAAAAACGTATCACTAATTACGCTCTGGTACATGTGTCTTTTAATTACGAATAATTCTCTCTATATCTTGGTATTGGATGTCCTTGGAAGCTTCAGAAAAAAATTCATTACCCATAGATTACAGATCTAGTGTAGGATTTCTTTTACATTACTAAAATAAAAAAGAAATCCATGTCGAAAAATGGTTAATTAATTAATTCTTTAGAAACATACTATAAGTAATAAAGATCTAATTCACTGTCAAGTAAATTGTGCTTTCATTAAGCTTGAACACAATTTACCAATTCTTATTGTCATGAAAATTAAATTGACCCACATCGCTGATCTGATTATATCATTATATTTTTTCAAAGATTCAGTAAGTCCAACCAGAGGAGGATCATTATAATGAGGAAAAATAAGCAAGCAAGTGTACCTATTAAAATTTGTTTAATTAAACCATTTCCGAGATCAAATTCGTTTGATAAACCTAATTTATTCTAAATATAAATTTACCTTATTCAAAATATTTCTTTAATGACAGATTTTTCGAAAGAAAAAAATCATCATCATTTATTTTACCCTACAAGGAAAATGTAGACCCCCACTAGATAATATTGATGTCTGATGATGATGTTTAAATAATATTAAAACTAAACAGAGTGCCAATTAAAATTTTTAACATTTCAGTTGCAAATCCCCCAGCGAAGACAAATTAATGGCGCGGTAAGTCATTTCAAAATACCTGACCGATATCCATTAGCGTCGTTCTCAATAAAATTGTTAATTATGAGTGCAAAAAAAACCAACCTTGACTAAGACTAGAGTAAGCGACCGTTTGAATATAAATACATACAATATTACATGTGGATGAGTAAAAAAAATATTGAATATTGAACGTTTCGGTCAACTTGACGCACGCAGTGATTAGGTACACGTATTGCACCGGATAAGGATGCAACTCATGAAGTTACTTCTATTTTATGTAATCAGTACATGACCTGAAAATCATGATAATATCTGCGTTTTTCTACCCTTAAACGTATTGATCTGATTTGCAATTTAATTCCGTTGATTGTAGCGTTTTTATTGATTTTATATTTAATATTAACCATTGAGAGTACTTAAATATTAAAATCACATTAAAACCTTGAATATACAAAGGCGAAACCCATCTTTGAATGTCACTAATAGAAAAGCACGAACATTGTTTTTTGATGATCATAATTTGAGTGGTTTTCGTGGATTTATATCTATTTGTTAAAACTGGCTGTAGAGAATCAGGTTAAGCATTATTTTACAGATTATAATTTATTAATACAAACAGCCTTTTGTATGTTTTTCTTTCGTTAGTTAAGCGATACTTCGTGTATATCGCATCTATATTTATTTTAAAGTATGGATTACAAATTGGATTGGATATGGATTACAATAATTATTAATTTACGTTCAAGCTATTATCAGTTTATCAGTCTTGTGAAAGCTTTTAATGAATAGACGTTTGTGCTGCGTAAATTAGTAAAAATATTGTATTTAGTTCATAGTGTGTGTGTAAAAATAAATAAAACAATTTTTTATTTCGCAAATGACAGAAAATAGTACAATTATCTACATTCACAGGAAGTAGTGAACTTTATGTTACACCTGAACCGTGGAGAGGGTTCCGGATGAATACTCGACTTTACTTAATTGATACTTCGTAAAATTGTCTCGGTCGTTTCATTAAAATAATAACAATCATACAATATTGCGCCGTAATTAAGATCTCTACAAATTTTAGAGTAAACATGAGTAACATTTTATTTCAGGTGCTGCAGATAGCATCACCTGTTTCAACATTAATTACGTATTTTTTGATGCATTTCATCTTTATTTATCAATTAAAAAAGTAATCAGAAGTCGTACGTTGTTTACAATTACAACTATAACAACTTCGAACCCGAAACACGCGATAATAGTGTAAAATGTAATCAACAGACATAATTCACAAGAAAAATGTCTGAATAATTTATAGTTTCCACTTGCAGTTCAGTTTTTACACGCCGGCACAGTGAGCTTACAAGATTCTTTCTAATAAAGTAATTTTTAACCCGGTAATTTTGTAATATTACTCCACTGTTTGTATGATATTGATTGCCTACAAATGATGTACATAATTATCGCTCTACATTAAAAATTAAAGTAATTGTAGATTTGTAAAGAGCGCCGAATAAATTTTCATTTATTTAATTTTTCATACGTACACTCTATGATCTCATTCTAAATTCTTACTGAAATTTGCACTAAAAAAATTTTCCTTTAATTTTGTTAACTTATACTTAACTTACCCAAAAGCTCTCCACATAGTATGAAATTAAAAAAGAACCCGGAAGAGACATGTTCTCCATTGCTTCACAACAAGACTGAAAATATGCACACGACGCTCTTTTTATATGTACACTTTTTACGTACTAACATCACAATAGGAATTCCTTTTTATCGGCAGTTTACGTTTAGTTTACGAAAGGCCCGCGAACACTCAGCGTCTTATAGCCGGCGCGATGTGACTGAGAAGTGACTGGCTCGTTGCGCCTCTATATACCTACATAACCACTGCTTCTTATTTAGTCTGTACGCTTGAATTCACGCTCTACATCCATGCATTAATTGCAGTGCATCTTGGATAGCGCAGGCAATAGCCTGCACGCCAAGACACACGTGACTGGGAACCAACGACTTTCCCCACCGCGGCACCCTTTTGACCTATTATTAAATAATGGAGTGGAGAAAAAAGCTGTAATTAGTTCAAGGTTACGCAGCAGTCTGTGAAGATGGTATTGCGTGAAAAGGAATAAAAGATTTTCAAATAATTGTAGATTAATATTGTATGATTTATTTTCGGAATAATGAAAATTTGAACAAAAAAGTTGAATGTACAGAATACAAATAGGGCAAATAAAATAACAAAATTTCATTTAAAGACAGGATTTTAGGATACTTTTATGCCAATTCGAAATTAAAATGTTTTTGATAGCAACATGAAGTGAAGTACGATTAAAAGCTTTCAGAAGCTTAAACTTTTATTTGTCTTTACATCAGTCAATTACATTCAAAAATAAAAACATTGCAATCAAATTTATAATACGATTCATCCTAGGCGTAAAATATTAGTTATGTATCTGAAATAATATAATAACTGTATAGAGTTTGAAATAGATGATATTATATAAATAAGAAAACTTACGAAAGCTTAGAGAACTTATCGAGAAAGTGATATCGTTTAAATTATTTGTTGATATTTTGTTGGAAATATATAATAATAGTACTTTAATAAGGTAAGTTCAACGCTTCTATAAATAAGTTATTCCGAATTTAGTTAGATAACTCGACGAAAGTGTCAATAAACTTCTTAAACTTTTATCATTTCACGTGAACGCTCTGGAAAAATATTTATTCATTTGAGATCAGCTATTTAATGGATAATTGTTTGATAATTCTGTTCCTATTATGCCATAAATTATAATATTATCCGCATATAATTACTGACATTTGAAACATTTAATAACTTATTGATATATTAATTGCTATAATATAAAATATTGTTATTATTTAGTTGGGTACAACATTCTTTGTTTACATTGACATAAAGTCAATGAATGTAGCGATGATGATTACCTAAAGCACCCTAAAGCTAAAATAATTAAAACACAGAAATTTTCATGCTCATTTTATACTAGTGGTCTGCCCCGCGTCGTCCGTAGTACTTGTTTACGTTTTCTTTCCATAAGAACCATCTTCGTACTTCATGGAATATTATAAAAAAAGAATTATCGAAATCGGTTCAGCCGTTCTCGAGTTATGCGCTTACCAACACATTTTGCGATTCATTTTTATATATAAGAAGACTAGCGGTCCGCCCCGGCTTCGCCCGTGGTACATATTTATGTTTTCTCTACATAAGAACCATCCTGGTACTTCAAGAAATATAATAAAAAAAGAATTATCGAAATCGGTTCAGCCGTTCTCGAGTTATGCGCTTACCAACACATTTTGCGATTCATTTTTATATATAAGAAGAAGATACAGATTCACCTGAAGTCTAAAGAAATAAGCAAGTTGATATAATTAATAGTTTTAAAGAAGAAGTGAAAAGAGCATGAAAGGCTTGTATCGTCCCCATGAGATCAATAGATTTTTTTTTAACTTATGAAATTGTGCGGTAGCTTTGTTCATTATTTCTGACCAATCTTAAAAAATATACAATTTTATTGCTGTCTATTGTTATGTCATTGATCTAAAATATTAAATTTTTATCCCTCCATTGTATAGAATTCGAATAGAAGTTGTTATTTTAATGTGTTGGTACGTAAGATCGAAAAAAATATGGTACCTAACTAATTAATAACATGAAAGTGAAATCATCTTCCTTGACATTGACCCTGAAAATCATTAAATAGTTCTTTAATCCTTTATAATATGTATATTGTCAATTGATACTATATTAATGTGTCCTTAAGAAGCTCATCAATTTATATTGATTAAGGCCATCCATCAAGGCGAAACATTAACAGTTATCTGAGTAATAAAGTCTGTCAATGAAGTGAATGGCTAACAGCTGTATGATAAATCCAGCTTTGATGTTTTGAAACTGAAATTCGCGAGTTTTAAGCGAATGAAATCCATTCTTGTGTTAACGGCTACTATACTATAGAGAATTATACTCACACAACCTCACACGAAGGGGTGAAACTTTTACATAAAAGTACCCCTCGTTATTGTGGGGGCTTACTTATACATAGGTCAAAATAAATTACAAATATTTTGCTAACCTTTTGATAATTTTACAAAAACAAGTAGCGTATAAGATAAATAGAAAATAAATACTAGCTGCTTATTGGGTACAATATTTCTTTATTAAAGGTTACCTAGCTGTTAATTCAGAAGTAGAAATAACATAAAGAAACAAAAAAAACAGTGGCAACTCCCCGTCAGCAAAGCAGCAACCATTAATATAAATGTATCAATCACTGCACTGATTTTCAGAGACCTCGTGACTGCACCGATGTAATGATGTTATTTGACGTCACCTGTAAAATCATGAAATCTGTACATATCAGTCATGGGGAGGTGAAGCGCCTCAATTGGTCTATTTGGTCTATGTATAAATATCTCCGTGTGTAAAACTAAATAATACTTCTGCACTTATAAAAGTAGCACATATCGTAAAAAAAATCTTTGAGATAGTATTTGAATTTTATTTAAAGACTGTTATTATTGTCCGATTCGTAGGTAAGGCTCAAATTATTAAATTTACTCATATATCTGTTTTTATAAATATGCAAATGATTTTTTATTAAACAATTAAGCACGATACAATATTTTATCAAATGGCATGTCAATACAAAAACCTATTAAGGAAATTTAAAAGCTTTTAGATAATAAATTACTTTACAAAAATATGTTGATCAAATCAATACGTTATAAATATCAGAATCGTTTGAATGTGTTATAGCATGGCTTTATAAGCCATCTTCATCATTTTAAGGTTTTTTTAATTTTACATCTCCTTTTTTTACAAAATCATGAACATTATTTTTCTTGGCATATCAAAACCAGACAATCGGAAAATTTGTAGTAATTAATCAGTGAAAGAACTACCATAATAGTAATTAATTTTTATAGATTATACGTATTATTTTTGTACGAGAAAGGACACCTACCAGTACACTTACGTCGGTTTCACAGCTTTCTGTCATTTAAAATACATTATCAGGAAGCGGTGAAAGCATCCCTTAATCTCTTAATGCTAAAAAAATATACCGGCTGAATTGAGAACCCCCTTTTTATATTTGAAGTCGGTTCAAAATAATCCACGTATTTAATTTACGTATTCCACGATAAATTATTATGTAACGTAATATACAAGAGGTGACTATTAATCAAGGATCCCTTTCCGCTCATCACTTTATGCTGAAAGTTATATAAGTAATATGTAATATAATAACTGCCACACTTGTAAGGTTTTTAAGGTTTTCGCATGAATATTTTTCTGTTTTAACCTCCGAAGCAAAAAGAGACATGTTATAAGTTATACGTGCCTGTGTGTGTGTGTCTGTGTATATCTGCATGTGATATCATAGCTCCCCGAGCTCCCGGAATGAAGCAATTTCAATTTAATTTTTTTTTATACAAATATTAAAGGAGACTTATGTGCTAGTATTCTTAGACGAGTTTGAAGAAAATTGGTTGAGCCCTTTTAAAGTTATAGCGGTGACAGTGGGGAATAAAAACTGAAAGTGCACAGAAAAAGAAAATTGAAGGCTGAATCAAAAGTGTGTCGGGGTTTTAATTCAATATTATTAGTTTACCTCTTGCCCTGCTTCTATTAATTATACAATGAGTCTCGTTGTCCACTAGGTTGTTTGGAAGAGATCGCACTGTTTAAGCCAAGTTTAAGCGATAGGACCGGCTGTTGCGCTCTTTTACTAATTAATTAGTAAACAATTATTTCTGTGGTGCACAATAAATCATTTTTGTTTGTTTGTTTATTTTAGGGATCTTGAGTTTTTTTTCAGAGACTTGGAAGTGGGAAAATAATTAAATTTGCTAAAAATATACAACATAGCTCAACATAGTATTAGAATTCATAAAAATCCACTGACTGACTATATTCGAATAACGTTTTTCATAAATAAATAAATAACAAAACTAATTGAAAAATAACGTACGATATTTAAACTCTTATTTTGAAAATAGGAAGCCTCATTAATTTTAATAGCTGTAATTCACCACAACCTCATAAAGCTTACATTTAAATTGTTTACTGCAGTCCGAAATCAATTGCCCTTTTATTTAAGTTTAAGAAATATTTACTTATGGTGTTTCGAGGTGTTTTATCCCTACTTAATAATATTATAAATGCGAAAGTAACTCTATCTGTCTGTCTGTTACGCTTTCTCGCTTAAACCTCTCAACCGATTTTGATGAAATTTGGCACAGACAATCTTTAGACCCTGAGAAAGAACATGGGCTACCTTTTATTGTAAAAAAGGGGATGAAGATATTTACCAGGGGCGAAGCCGGGGCGGACCGCTAGTTCAATATAAGTTATTTATTTCAGCTTTATTCATAAAATAAAACGGTCATCTCCATGTATGCTCTCCATACGCAAACGTCCAATAGATAAAATCAAACTAATTGTAAAATGATTCATAATATTATGAATTGTTTTAAAGTGGCCATTTTACCATTTCAAATCGACATCAGCTCATGATTCACCGAAATTTACCATTTTTGCGCTAATATCATCAATCTATTGCCAATTTTTAGTTCTTGATTGAACGAACGTGATTCCAGTTATACCTATAATATACTACTGGCCCATATCGAAAAATTAATTGGTCTTAATGACTAACCATGAGACCAGCTTACAGCGGCATAGAGGGCTGCAAAACAATTGCATTCAGCACGATGCCGTAACTCATGAGCTGTCCAACTGAGTGCAGGTGGAAATTCAAAAGCACGAGTAGAAGGAGCATATTTCGTTCTTATGTACAAAATCATACATGTCGTACAAACGACACTCCATTCCATCGATAGATCGATGAAAAATTATAATACAACCGCCTCTGATTTAGTGGCTCGGGTTGCGATTTAACATAGTAGGATCATCATCGATTCCAAAACATTATGAAGCACTCAACAGTACTGAAACTTAAATATATGTGGATTATACTTCGAAAATGGTATTTGATTTAGACGAGTACTTAAGGCAAATTGAAGTGGAGCTGGTTCAGTTATTTTTTTAAATTTTCTCGGAACAACAATCTAGACAACAGCGGATAGCTCCTATAATAGGTATTGGGTATGTAATCGTTTGACTGTTTGTTTTCTATCTACCAGAAGTTACCAATGTTGTAAAAAAAAACAAGATTTTAAGGATAACATAAATATTCTTTACATTACATGTTTATAGGTTAGATTGGACATCTTCTAATAGTGGGACCAGATCTTTTTTACGGTTCCGTAGCCAAATGACAAAAAACCGAACCCTCATTCATGGATTAATCATGTCTATCTCTCCGTCTGTCTATCCGTATTTTTTAAACTCAAACCCAACCATTTATTTTTTCAATTAGACTTCTTCTAGAAGTACTTTTGAATGAAATTTGATAAATGTCTGCTTCTAACAGTTTTATTTATTTATTTATAAGTAACAAAAAACATGATACCAAATTAGACTTAATTTATTTAGTAATTTAATTTAATGTGTTTCGCTATTCTATCGAGTTTGAAAAACATACACCAAAATACAATATATCGTTTAGAAAAAAATCTGGTTTACTTCAAGCATCAAATAATATGCTAGTATCAAGATCGTTCTAGTCTCACTATATGGGGTTGCTATATGTACACGACTGCAACGCCCTCTTTGATTTTAGGGGCAGTTGATGTCTTTTGAAATTGTCATTTGTCAAAAACAAATGAAATAAATTAAATGTCAGAATCAGACGTCAGTGTTGAAAATAAGTGTTGAACAATTTTTCGGAATTACAAAAACTAGGTATTTATCAAAATCGTGACATAAATTAATAACAAAAAATACAGAACAGTCTTGATTATTTTTTTAAATATAATAAATTACATTATCTAACAACTGAAAAATTATTATTACACAATATGACTTACTCTAAAGTAACACACGTTCTTTTTGACTTGGATGGTCTTTTAATTGGTGAGTAATGTGTATAATCGACTAGAAACTTAAATTCATAGCAATTTAGATAGCTATCTTACCAATAATTAAAATAAAAATGTTTTTTGTAGACTCAGAAAACTTTTATACACAAGCATTTACAAATATATGTGCAAAGTATGGCAAAGCATTCACTTGGGAATTAAAAAAGAGCTTACTGGGTTTCCAAGGACATGAATGTGCTGAAAAGATTGTTAAAGAATTGGATTTGCCAGTGACTAAAGATGAGTTAATGAAGCAGTGTCAGGAGGAATATGAAGTTCTTTTTCCTAATGTTCAATTAATGCCAGGTAATAAATTCGCTAGTTAATATTGAATAAAGTTTGTTGAAAATAAATTATGTACTTAAAGAAGTGTTCATTTCAATCTTATACAAGGAATCAAGTAACTGTAATTAAGATCTAGAGAAATGACTTACATTTATTAATACAATCCACTTCTAAATACTTATTAATCTATGTTTGTTTTAACCAAAGTATTTTTAAAACATCCTGTTCTATATAATGATTAATATTTCTAGGTGCAAAGAAGTTAGTAGAACACTTGAAGGCTAAAGGGGTTCCCATTGCCTTAGCTACTAGCTCCAGTGAGGACAGTGTGAATATGAAGATGCAAAACCATAAAGCTTTCTTAGAAAACTTTCATCACCTCACTATGGGATCTTCTGATCCAGATGTGAAGAAAGGAAAACCAGACCCTTCTATATTTTTGGTCTGTGCCTCAAGATTTCCAGAGAACCCTAAGCCTGAAGATGTAAGATTAAACTTAAAAACTAATTTAATGCTTTCATGCTTCAGATCCCGCAAAGTAAACAAACACCTTTACTCATATTTTGTATGAACTATCACATTAAAAATGATTGGCCAAACATGAAGCTTACAGTTTTGTCCCAGAATAATTATTATTTATTAAACATAGCATTTTACTACTGAATCAGCATAACAACATGAAAATATCTGTTTCCAGTGTTTGGTGTTTGAAGATGCTGTAAACGGTGTAAAGGCAGCATGTGCTGCAAACATGCAGGTAGTGGTTGTGCCAGACCCTCGTATTGAGAAAGAGCTACTGAAAGACGCAACTTTAGTTCTTCAATCTTTAGAGGAGTTTCAGCCTGAGTTGTTTGGCTTACCTGCATATGAGTAACTACATAGTCATTTCTTTGTAGTTAGAAACTATAGAATCTGTTAAGAAAAAAATCGATGTTTGTTTGTTGTATGTTGTAGAGTCAACATTTTGAATAGATATATTTATTTCTATACATGTATGTTGAACTTGAAATTAGAATCTTAAATATTTATAGCCAGTGTCACAATTTTTTTATATGTTCTGTAAAGTTTATGTGTCAATTAAAATGGCAAACTATTTCAGAAAATGTATGTTTAAAAGTGTTGATAAGACTATCTGTGACATAATCTGCAAATCGTGAATTTTATCCATAATAGTGTAATTTTAATTGTTTATAGGTTGTAGATGTTATCTATTACCCATCACTATATGGTGTCCCGGTATGTTTTTATTATTTCTTATAAGATTGTACTTATTAGCAACATAAAGACACTGCTTAGACTACTTATATAATAGATGACATATTTAAATAAAAATCTATTTTCTAGTCAAACAAAACAAATTGCAGAGTAAAACTCTGCTAAATTACTTCCACAACTCCCCATTTAAATACCGCCATAAGCTTTGGTCTCTCTTAATATACAGTGACTGTAATATTAGTATTTTTCTTGCGTTATGTTAGCGACAGCGACTTTGTTTTATATTATGTAGTGATTTTCTGCCTACCAAATATAAATTAGCAACTTAATGTGTTAAACAAAGAAAATTCTAGTTCCTTTACGTATTTTATTACATTTCTAGTTCCTTTTTAGTTTTTATATTAATTTTACGTATTTTTTACATACATACAAGCTGTTTAATTTTGTATGTAACAATTTATATCTAACCCATTGAGCCCCGAGCGGCCCGATCGGTCCACGTCACAATAGATTTTCTATTGTGTCTGTGATTCCGGGGCCTGAATTATTACAGATATTGATTTAAGTATTTGTTATATGTATAGACTATAGATTATTATAAATAATATAATAACGCTTAAAACATATTTTTACTTTATTTTATCTAAGTACTTAATAAGTGTTAAACACTAAAAACGAAATATGTATTTTTTTAGGGTCCCCTCTTTTTCAATCACCAAAAAATGTACACAAATGCATCCGTATTTCGTGTTTTTATTTATTTAATATATAAATTTTTATTGCTTATGATAATTACTAGTGCCTGTTTTTAGATTTAATAATTGTTTAGTATGTATATAATGTGACCACCACTCGCTATAATAATATTATGATTACCTACAGCTACGTAATCAAAATAGAAAATCTCCGATTAAAATATTTATTCTATGCTTATTCATTTATTATATTATTAACTAAAGCTGTAAAGGAAACAGTTTGATTGAAAAATAAATATTTGTCTATTTCATTTGTGCTTTACATTTTTATAAACTACCCTCAAAATTTGAATAACTGGCCAAGAATTAAATAAGGCTGAGGCCGCACTTTTAATCCGCATACATTTTGTTACAATCCGCGGTTTTAATATTATATGGCAAGGGGGCCACTTGTATAAATCCTTGAATCACAAATCGCGCGGTTGAAAACCGCGGGATGGGATCTCGGAGTCTCATCATAGCAATCCTGCCTAAAAGTAAATGTCTTGTTAATTTTTTTTTAAACAAAAAACAATAATTTTAATTATTTCGTTTATTAACACTTAATCATATTTTAAATATTCGAAATGGATCACTGCACATTATTCTAATGTCTGTAAAATATTTTTCTATTTGTTATTCGTCAAATGGAGGTAGTCCAAAAAGTTCGGGTTTGAATTCTTCCATAGAGTTTATGATGAGAGTTGCCTCTGGAACTAAAGAGTGGTCTAGACGTGGGTCAGGCACTAAAACCACTTGCATGCCGGCCGAATGCGCAGCTTTTACGCCATTTATTGAATCTTCAAATACTAGAACCTGGAAAAATTAAGCATTAATTAGTAGGGCTTTGAAAATTATAATTTAAATGCGATTGTGGTAGGGTATAATATTTTTAGGTTCTGTTAAATACTTATAATATTGTCTTATGAATTATATTTTAACAGGTATGATCTATCAATAAACTTAATGACATTATAGCTCTTTGCTCGATGTTTTTTTTATTTGAAAAATTTATAGTCTGTAGTTATATCGATAAAAGGACTACTACCTACATTAAATAAAAAAAACATCATTATAATATAATAGTTACCTTATCCGGATTGGGTTTCTCGGGAAATTTAGCTGCAGCTACGAAAAATATATCAGGAGAGGGTTTTCCTTTTTTTACATCGGGGTCCGAAGATCCGAATGTTTTATAAGGAAATAAATCAAACAATTCTTTGTGATTCGTAGTTTTTAGTTCATATGTTTCCTTCCTGCTACTAGTTGCTAGACCTATTGGAATTTTGCATTTACTTAAATGCCTTATAAGTTTTTCGACTCCTGAAAATTTAAATTACAAATAGATGTTTGTTATATTCCGCGCATATAGGTACTAAATGTAACGAGTTCGAGTGTGTATTATGTGTTAATAGGACTTTCAATGTTATAATAATTATGTATTAGTGATGTACAATATTTTTCAAATACTAGTGAGGTCGTAGTTAGTAGAACAATAATATGTTCAATTCTCAAGCGATATAACATATCCGTCAAGTTATGGTATAACTAATGTTTATTATTTAGATTTTAGATCATCAATTAAAATTCTTACAAAGGATAATACATAAATTATGTAATGGCCCGTTTCACACTTTCCAAATTTAATAAACAGAAGTTTAACTTATGCGTCTGTTAAAATAACAGATAATGTATGAAATTATACGTCAAAGTTACGAATAGGTTATCAGGTACATTATCAGCAAGTTGTGTAACCGGTTTAAGAAAATAAAGACATTAACCTGGTAACACTGTACTCAATGGAAAGAGCTCATTGAATATTTTCTCTGATTCCGATATGAATTCGTTGACTGTGAGTGGCAATTCAAGAGCTTCGATAATTGATCCCGCAAATTCTGCAGTTTGTTGTCCCATTATTTGACACTTTAACGCAAACGTGAAATTTTTTCCATATCGAGAAGCGATTTCCTGAAAACCCAGTGTATAGAGATCCTCTGTGTCTGTAAAAAATCATAATATTATGTCATTATAATTTATAACCTCCATGAAATGTTATTTTAGATATATTTATTTATAAATACATAAATTATATAATCATAATAAATGGAAAATATTCATGTTTTAATTTGATAAATATATTTTCACTTATTTCTATTTAATTAATATTGAAATAAATACATCTTCTATTAAAAAAGTTTATAAATTAGAATCAGGTACCTATTCTATATTCGCAAGAAGTTAACAGTCTTTTGTTTTACTTGTGTGATAAATAGGTACACAAACTTACTGAGAATAAGTCCATCCATATCAAATAAAACATGTGTAACTGGTTTAAAAGACATATTTATCTATAGAAAATAACTAAATAATCAGAACAACACTTTAATCGTACACAACTTTCTACAACACAACATAGACTAATTCAGCTATCTTGTAGTCTTGTTCACACAAATATGCTAATCAGCAAACTATTATATAAGAGGAATTTTTAACTAAAATAATAACTCCGTTCATTCTTCCTTATCTTTAGTAGTGATAGGTATATTTATTAGCTCATGTTTTATACATTACAAAATATTTAAACATAAAAAATCGATCATAATAAGCAAACATGAACATAAACTTTTACAGTAAGAGTAAATAAGAGCTAGTGCTGAGACTAGTACCTAGATGTTTTTTATTAATTTCTGTTAGGTTATAGTGTACATAATATGCTAATTATAATCTATACTAATATTATAAAGCTGAAGAGTTTGTTTGTTTTAACGCTCTAATCTTAGGAACTAGGTACTGGTCCGATTTGAAAAATTCTTTCGGTGAAGATAGCCCATTTAACGAGGAAGTCTATAGGATATAGGTAATATTATATCATTACGCTAAGACCAACAGGAGCGGAGCCACGCGGGTGAAACTGCGAAGTGCAGCTAGTACTTAATACATATTTTGAGTAGGTCATACATATTATATTTTTAATATGTACTTAGTTTTTATTTTTGATTTTACGCTTGATTATATTTTATAATACTCCTAATGAGTATATATAGCTGATACCTTCGCATATACGAAGTTTACAAATATATAAGTTACTTTTCTTCAAGGAAGTTCAAAACTTCAGAGTTCTTTTCTGAATAAACTGATATTTTATATAATTTGGGACAGATGGCGCCAGAGGCTTTTCTATACAAATATTATAAAGAGGAAAGGTTTGATTTTTTGTTTGTTTGTATGAATTGAATAGGCTCCGAAACTACTTGGCAGATTTGAAAAATTCTTTCACTGTTGGAAAGCTACATCATTTCTGAGTGACATAGGCTAGGTTTTATCCCGGAAATCCCACGGGAACGGGAACTATGCGGGTTTTTTTTGAAAACGCGGGCGAAGCCGCAGGCGGAAAGCTAGTATTTAATATTTTAAAGACTTTATTTGTGTTTTCAATTACAATAATAATTATTGATCTTAAAATGTTTTACGAGAATAATAGAAGGAAAATAATAGATAATTAATTATAAACATTCCTCTACTATTCTTAGATCAATATCAATAACAGATTTTTTAATAATTTAACCGGATGGTGTATTTTTATGGTTAAAGTAGTACTTATTGCGGTCTATTTCTTTGCCACAGAGCAAGTAATATAGTACTTCTTTGCATATATTCTTGTTCGTAAATTTTTAACAACGTGAAATTTTACCACATATTCACAAGTATTCGTTCTAAATGCTGCCAAAGACAGACTACATACACGAATTTGAAATCATATATTATATCTCTATCTATCAAGAGGGGAATCGCTATCAAGAGAGAAATCTATAAAGAAAGAAATCTCATGGTTTATGTACAAAGTTTTTGAGAAGTTCACCATACAATCCCAGTATGAAATATAATATGTATTAGATAGTCTGTGGTCTATTTGATTTTTGTTTTTTAATTTAATTGTCACTGTCTCCCTCGGACCAATTATCAAGCCTTGTTATTTGCTCCGAGCTGTCTCCTGTCAAATGTCAATAAACTTCATTTGTCATGTCGCGTGGTGCGCGTCGTTTCTTGTTTGTGATTAAAAACAAAAAGTTTTTAAAACTTCAAAACAAAATATTTTTAACACAAGTTCTTTCAAGTGCAAATAAATAAAATACTAGATATAAATAAACTACTTCTTTTATTAAACTTTACAGTGAATCGATAAGCATTATAAAATAAAACATTATAATGGAAGGGCCAGGAATGAGTTTATTCCAAGGTGCTGCAAGCATTCACATAAATAATAGTGCTCAAGATAGACTGGAAGAACAAGAAGAAATTGAAGATCAAAAACGACGTAATGAAGAGGTAGGAAATCTTTAATTTTTACTAATTTTCACTATGGACGTAACATTTTTTCATCATACTTGTTATTTTTAGCTAAAACATAAACTGGCGAATGCTTTTGACGATCTCCTCGACGATGACGAAGCTAGTTCAGTGAATAGCAGTGGGAATTGTACAATGGATCACACTCAAGCTAATGGTAAGTAGTTTTAGTAGGATATAAGAAATTAAACAATGTTGAAAGTAAAGCTAATGTATATTTTCATTTATAATATCAAGGTAAACAACACACAAAGACTGGACTATTACCAACTTATACTGAATCCTTAAATCATCTTAAAGAAGTCCTGCCTGTGTCTGACTCTCCTAAAGTCTACTGTGAAACTCCTAAGAGTCATATAATTCAGCATTTGAGACATCAAGAAGATCCCATCAAACTTCAATACAGTCCTTATGGAGCTGGAGATGCACAAAACCATTATTTTCCACAAGAGAGTAGAGGCAAGTTTACTTCTTTATTGTAAAGTAGGTTTAATTTGCAGGCTGCAATTTTTAAATTTTCATCTAAAATGCTATATCACTACATGTTATATAAAAGACTCCACTCCACTATGTCTATCTGTTGACTGTTTGCAATAAGCTCAAAAACTACTGCACCAATGTTTTAACTACAAGTTTTAGATAGTGCTGATGAAAAACTAGCTCATGTACTGTAATTGTAGTTAATATTTTCTGCAAACCTTTAGTAACTATATACATATTCTTAGATTTACCTTAAGTTATCCATTAAATGAAGTTCCTTTGATTATAGAACAACATCACCACCTTAATGGTATGAACAATTATGTGGCAGGACAAGCATTTAATATTGACTTTGAACAACTGAAAGTTATGTATGAAGTAAGTATGACAATATAAAATTAATTTATATATTTTATTAAATAAAATTACACCAATACAAAGAATTTTTAAGTATATAATTCTTAAATTTATAGTCTCACTTACCATTTTATGTAATAAAATTTCAGGGCCGAGTGAAAGAAATGAAGAACTTGGATAATGAGATTGACAGTCTTCGAGCAAGACTAGAGGCTGCAATTCACGATAAAGACAAAGCAGAGTTTTCACTGCAAGAGTCCCATGCTCTTTTAGGTTTGTTTTATAATTATTTGAGTTATGTAATTATTGCTGCCCTTTGAAAATGGTCATTGTTTTAGAAGACAGTTTAGTGTTGTCTTCCAAGGTCTTTAAAACAAACAAAAAGAATTAAATAGTAATAAATATAATAATTATTGCCTTTCTTGTATTTCATTTTTACAAGAATAATATTAAATGAATGTTACCAAATAAGAACAATAAATTAAATTTTTTTGATTAACTTCTGTTCAATTTGTAGAAATTACTTATTAATATTTAAATGAATTTCAGCATCATGTAAACATAAAACAATAGAAATGGAGCAACAGATTGGTTCGTTGACACAAAAGTTGATAGAAAGTGACCAAGATAAAGAACAACTGCGTCTTGAGCTACGGTCCGCTAACATGAGCCTTCAAGAGGTGCAACAACGATTGCATACTATGCAGGTAATACTTGGTTATTTTTAATATGCTTATAATATAAATCTCGTGTCACAATGTTTGTCCTCAATGGACTCCTAAACCACTTAACCGATTATAATAAAATTCGCACACCATGTGCAGTTCGATCCAACTTGAGAGATAGGATAGGTTTTATCCCGGAAATCCCACGGGAAAGGGAACTATGCGGGGTTTTCTCTGAAAACGCGGGCGAAGCCGCGGGCGGAAAGCTAGTACGCTTATACACTGGTCATCAAAAAAATCGACCCACCTGCATTTTTGCGGAAAATTGCGGTTTTCTCACAAACTATAGAAAAAATTTGTTTGGAAACTGAACTGATTAATAAAACGTGCATATTTACACGAATATAAACACATAAAATCATTAACATCATACAAAAAATTGTCAATTTCGAATAAAGATCAAAATCCTCAATTTTCACCTTTTTCTTTATTTAATTTCAAATGCAGTTTATTTTGTAATCATGAAATTTATGATCACGTTTCCTTCAAATTTATACTCAGTACGTTTTTTTCTTTCTGGAATGATAGCCTGCGTTCACCATTTTAAAGAAATAATCAAGATTTTGATGGTCTCTTGAGGAATTCGTTATTATTCTTCCCTCATGGCGGTTTTCAGGTCTCCTATTGTTGTAGGGGCTGAATTACGAGCTCTATGCTTTATTTTTTAATTGTCCCACATGTGCTCTGTAGGTTTCAAATCGAGACTTTTTGCTAACCAGAGTGTAACTCTAATGCGGACCTCTTCTAAATACTGGATCACGATTCGCTCTACGTGTTTCCGAGCATTATCATGCATAGACTCAAAGTTTTTGCAGATACAGCCGGCATATTACACCACATGATAGTCCAAAACCTCGGTAATGTATTGAACAGCATTTAATGAGTATCTTTTTATCGTCAAGCTCCGTGCGTCTTGTCAAAGAAATGCCACTCTAGAACTTTACAGAGCCTCCATCATAATCGACCGTTCCTCTTACCTAGCACTGAACAAATCGTTCATCTGGTCATCGCATGGCATAAAGACGTCTATCAGCACCATATAAAGTCATTCGCATCTTGTCACTCAAAAGTACTGACTCCCATTGGCCTATAGTCCAGTTTGCGTGATTTCGAGTCAATTGAAGTCTGGTTTGTCGATGAGCTGTGGCTGATTTCGGCCCTGTTTCTGGCTTGTGTGGTCTTAGGTTCTACTTCTAAAGTCTTCTTCTACCAATTCTGTCATTTATACCCACCTCCTTATCTTCACGCAGGCGTCACTAGAGATCTAGACCAGACAGATGTCGATTTTGTAGAGTTGATTACATTATCTAGGGGTCGTCCCTTTGAGTTGCCGCCCTATTTTTTGCAGATCAATATTTTTATCGATACTGCCCAGTCTCTAGAAACCTTTGGTAAACTCATCGAACTGCAAAACAGCTCAGATTTTATTTTTTGGCCACGGCAAGTTGACATAACCCCTGTTTTAGTAGAGCCACAGTTTGGGCCCCCTCAGTTACAGTAGTATCCATTATTTTGAGACAAAATTTATCAAAACTACAGCATCAATTATTAAACTTAACGTTATGAATAAGAGATCCCGAAAAAAGTCATTTTGGAACTGGGAACACGGGCATAATTTGTCCCGCCGTAAACCGTCAAATCAACACTGTACAGTATTTCTGTATAAAAATTTGTTAAGAATCATTAAGTGCAGTAAAATTTACGACAAACATAATGATTAGCATGTTATCAGACGCTTACAACAAAATACAACAATATAAGACGACTTATTTGTGAAATAAACGATAAATAGCAAACATAGTGTAGGTGGGTCGATTTTTTTGATGACCAGTGTATAAGCTTCACTTTTATGTTCGTATGTAATATGACATGTTTGCGGGAAACAACTCATTTACATTCCATTTTAAACGGACAGATTGGTGACAATACAATAATTTCATGAGTACCTAGATGTAGAGTGCATGTTTGTTTAACTTTATTAATTTTAGTTAACAGTTTGACAAAACTGTCTTAAAAATTTTACATTTTTATTTTGTTTGTTTTCATTTATTTTTCTGTTATAGGTTGCGCATTCACACGACACAGACGCCCTGTTTAGAGAACAGCAAGATCGGTTCGTTTTTATTAAGTACTGATAAATATTATAAAAACTTTACTGACATGCAAATTATTAATTTAAACATTTGTTATTTCACAGGCATAGAGAAGAGATGGATAGACTACAAAACGAATTGATAAAAACAAAAAATAATTTGGACGATAAGGTATAACATGCATATTACACTAAAAAACCTCAATAACTAACCTTTCATAGCACAGCAACAAATAGATACTTTGATTCTTTGCAAAGACAAAAGTATCTTTAAATAATAAACCTTAAATGTACTTACATTCACCTAAGGTCTACTTATAGAGAGGAAAATACCATTGCTACAAACCTCAAATTAAATACATATATGCCACTTAACAAATATCCAACCTATTATAAATCTCCATTTCAACAGGATAGAGAAATAAAGCGTCTCGAAAAAAGATGTATGGAGCGGGACAGAGAGAAAGAAAACATACTTATAGAGAAAGGAGCAACTATAAACCGACTCGCAAAGGAATTAGAAGCCGCACAGAGCAGGCTTGTGAACGGGGAATCAGTTAGACTCAAAGAGAAAATCAATCAGTTAACAAGTGAGAGGAACGCTTCGAGGGAACAGGTTAAGGAACTTGGGGTGAGTACTTTGAAATGAGGATGATTGATGATGTTACGAAAGTGGTCATAGTTTTGTATACAATTTAATTTAAAAGTTTGTAAAGTGAAACTAGTGAAGCGTGTGACTAATCTATAAAATGGTCCATCAAGACATTAAACAATTCAAAGTATGAATAGTATATACAATAAAAATCTAATAATAATCTTGTAATACCAATTGTAACGTGCGAATTAAACGTCTCATCGTGGATAATAAATAGTATTTTTATTTAAACGCTCGAACATTCCACAATTTTATGAAATGTAACTTATACATATTGGGGCAATTTATTTAATATAAACTATTCAATATGTTGTATTGTCTCATTTCATTTTTAACCATAATTTTTTTTAGTCTAAACTGGAAGTAACCGCCCATGAATTAGTTCTATGTCGTAATAAAATGACTACTGTACAAAGGGAAAATGAGAGTTGGAAATCAACACTGAATCAAGTTCTACATGATGTACTGCCAGAAAATAATTACAATTCTGGTAAGTGTTGCTGTTTATTATTGTAAAGAAATTAGTATTTCTACTTGCTTGAAAAATGTTGTTTTTATACGCTACAAGACTAAACACAGACTAAAAATCGACTAAATCATGTTTTTTTTTTGTGGTATTAAAATCGTATGTAATTAAAACAGTTGAACCTCCGTCTCCCGGTAAGCTGGCAACATTGAAAGATGCATTAAGCCGTTACAAACAACAAATACAGAAAATAGGGCAATTACAAGAGGAACTAAATAAAAGGTAAGTTTCTATTTTATTGCCTGAATGTTTACATGTTTAATACATATATGTATAATAAAATTAATGTGCACACAGTTTTGATTAAAATAAAATAATTAAACAAAAATTACACATATGTAGTGTAAATATAAAAAAAAATATCTTTATTGCCTCAACCCCCGGAATCACAGACACAATAGAAAATCTATTGTGTCGTGGGCCGAACGAGCCGTTCGGTGGTCAAGGGGTTATTATCCTTTCTAATTCTATACAATCACAATTTTTTTTTATAATTTTTACAATTTTCAGAGAAAAAAGATTAGAGCAGCACCGCAAGCTAGAATCGGAATTGCGTTCAAAGCTCGAAGAACAGAAAGGCATAGAGATGCAGCTCAACTCGCGCTTGGCCGTGCTTCAGAACAAACTGGAGTTACTCGGCACACACTCGGATACAGAGCTGGTAGAGACATACAGACAGCAGAACGAACAGTTGAGACGGGAGGCGGATGATGTTAGGAGGGAAATGAAAAATGTAAATATAATAAATAATAATAAATATTTTAGGACATTATTACACAAATCGACCTAGTCCCACAGTAAGCTCAATTAAGGCTTGTGTTGTGGGTACTAGACGACGATAAGTATAATATTTAATATTTTTTTTAGGTGTTTTTAGGTTGATTGCTGACTTGATTTTTTAGGATGCATGCACAAAGAGGATTATATTATTATTTTAACGCAATAATTAAGCGGATTTTTCGATAGAGATATCCATATCTTATTTTGCATATTCAAATATTTTTTTTGCTATATTTTTGTATTTGTAATTTATAGCATTATATAACTATATATAACGATATATCTTTGAATGAATTTTACAATTTTTTTTCACAGTTGGAACTAAAATATACGGAGCTAGAGATGGACTATGAAAAGCTGAAAAACGAGAAAGGCAGTAGAGCGTCGCTAGTGCAGGAGGCAAATGCGGATTTATTACGAGAATTAGAGAAATATAGTACTCAACTAAAAGACACGCTCAAAGAAAATGGGGAATTAAAGACTTTGTACTTACAGGTATTATATATATTTATTACTTGCTTTAAGCAAATTTGTATTGATGCATGTATGACAAAGGTTTCTTACTTAATATCTTTACTAACTAGACAGCTTCATCTGACAATAAAAGTACAAGTTAATTTGCAATGGCGTACCTAACAAAACGTGTAATATAAACATATGACATTATCGAAAAAACACTATATTTTAAGGTATGTAGCGGCCGTGATGCCGTAACGCGGGAATTAAAAGAAATGCGAACGAATATACAAAGAGAAAGAGATGACTTTAAATCACAAGAAAGAGATTATATAGAAAGAATTGAAAAGGAGAAAAGACAAGTGGAGAAACTAAATAATGATTTGGGTAATGCTCGAGAGGAGATAGAAAGGGCCAATAAGAGAATATCGGAGTTGCAGAAAGAGTTCACAGATAAGCAAAAGGAGTTTACGGATAAGTTGAATAAGTATTTGGAAGGTAAGAATTGATAATATAAAAAGTAGTGTTAATAATGATCTAAGACGTTTCAACTGATGTAATCACATAATTAGAGAAAAATTAATTTAAAAAAATAAAGCTTAATTTGTTCAAGTACATACTCTTATTATTTTTAATTATATATTTATTAAAGATTTCTCCAAAGTAAATATATCTCTTTAAAATATTGCGTATACTTTTTGTAGACGAAAAATGTGCGATGCGCAAGGAAATAGAAGGATGCATTCAGTGTGAAACACAATTAAAACATATAAAGTACTTAGAGGAACAACTCAACAAATGCAATGTTAAATTGGGTAAGTAAATAAATTTAAAAATTCTATTGAAATCTAATAATAATTTTCAGTTTCAATATATGAAGAATTAGTATAATTTGTGTAAATAGAATGTGTTGGATTGTTATTAATTTTTATTTATTTAAAGCGGCACAAGAAAGTAACGAGGCGCTCATGAAAGAGTTGAAAGGGAAAGCGGAATTCTTCCAAAATTATATAATGGAGAGGTTTAAAAAAATTCAAGATCAAAGATCAGTTGCGACTAATACAGAGAGTGATGATCATAATAAAAGTGACTCAAGTATTGAACAGTTGGTGCAAGAATGTGATGATGCTATTGCCGCTAAGGTATATAATATTTATTACGTTTTTAGTTCCCTTCACTCACAGCTCGGATGATCAATAGTTTCCTATTAACCTTCTATGAATGGGTTATTGAAATATTTATTATGCACAATTTTTATGAAACAACAATACTTTATGTATTTACTCCCTGGCCTAGGTTATCTATGTTATAAAATATCTTAAGTCTAGGTATTACAAAGTTTCTTTACAATCCTTGTTACTTTGCAGACAACTCTAATGATGAAAGAAAAAGCGATCCGCGATCAAATAGCCGAAAAGTTTACACTCGAAATAAAAACGATAGAAATGAACTGCGCGCGACGATTAAACGAAATGGAAAAGGAACAACTCACAGCGGTCACTAAATTGAAAGATTTACTCGAAAGAAAAGCTAAAGAAGTCGATACATTAAAAGAGTTCATACTATCCGAACGAGCGAAAGTCACGCAAATATTGGAAGCGAAAGAAAACGAAATATCCATCTTAATAAAGGAGCACAATGAATTACAAGCGGAGTGTCAAAGGGTGAAAGACGATGCTGTCGATTGGAAACACAAAGCGGAGAGATATAAGGAGAGATTATCAAGATTTGGCTCAATGGAGGATGTTTTGAATAGAGAAAGGGAAGATATGAAACAGAAGTCCAGTTCTTGTGCCAAGGAATGTCAGGGATTAAAGACTAAGTTAGTGGAATTGCAGACGCAGTTCACTCAGTTGGAACATAAGCATAATAAGCTACAAAGCGACCACCAAGTGATACAGGATAAATATAGGAACGCTAAGAAAACAGTTTACACTTATAAGGTATGTACTATATTGGTGAATGATTCTATGATTTGATAATTAAATTGTTAAGGTTTGTTTGTGATCGATTTTATTTTTTCATAATTTAATTGGTTTATATTTATATACTTTATTTATAGACATAAATGGGTCCTGACCATGTTGAATTAGTTCAGTGCCTACTAATGAAAAAAAAAGTTCATTATATTATTTTACTTTTTGCAAAATAACTATATTTATCAGTTACTAGCTGTGCTCTGCGGTTTTACCCACACTCCACTCCTGTTGGTCTAGTGTGATGATAGCCTTCCTCGATAAATGGGTTATCTAACACCGAAAGAATTTTTCAAATCGGACCAGTAGTTCCTGAGATTAGCGCGTTCAAACAAACAAACTCTTCAGCTTTATAATATTAGTATAGATAGGATATGCCATTTCTTTTGTTTACGATAAGTCACCCAGCGTTATTTCTTATATAATTTTTATTTTTATCTTTTACACAGGACTACATGACGAAAAAGGACACGCATATAAACAATGAAATGAACCGAATACAAGACGAGTATCGAAAGATATTTGTAAAACTACAGAACCAGATTAACCACCACGTGAATTGTCGCGTACAAGAGGAGAAGCGTGGTAGCAAGTCTACACCACAGTATGATGTTAGTATTTTATTCTAATCCGCACTATTTTTTGGTTTAACATACCTTTCTTCAGGAAACTACCGAGCTCTATGACATAATACTTCACTATTTAATCACACCATCATTATTGTAAAAATTTAATAAATAATTAATAAGTTTAATAGTAAATTTAATACTTGAATATTTAATTTTTGTTTATCGAACTTTGAAAATTTTCGTTTAAACAGTTGTACAAGAAATTATTTTTGTTATCTTATCTTTATAATTTTTTAATCTCTTGCTTCTGAAATGACAATTTACTTTCAGTGTACGGAGAAAATCAACAAGTTGAACGAAGATTTCGCCCGTCTCGCTCAGTCGAACCTCAAGGATTTAAACCAGTGACATTTATTTATATCTACATTGCGTACATTCATTTGTAAAGCAATTTGTTTGTGTTTCTTAATATTTAATATTGTAAAAGTGTTGCTCACACAATTTTCTACTATTAGGTCGAATCTAATATCGTCTGCTATTCTTATTTCGGACCAATTTTTTATTATATTAATTCTTCATATAATTTTCATTTCATTTAATTCTTCAGAAATGACATATCATATAATTACTTTTATTCGAAACAAGAAAGACAAAGTACTTTGAATAAAAAAACAGCTCTTAATTAAAGTACTTATGTACAAACATGACAGATAAGAATTCATATTTACGAATTCCCTGTTTTACTTTTAAAATGAGAAGAATATGTACAAAAGTAGTTAATGTTTTAGTTATTAATATATGATCTCTGTTAATTAGAAATTTTAATATAATTATTAATCTGTGTATGAATAATTTATGCAAGTATCACACATTTAATTTTTATTTAAATCTTTCTATGTATATGTCAGAAATGTAATGGTACTCTTAACTTTACTTGGTTGCTTTTGATGAGTATATGCTAAAATTATAAATTGTCTCTTGGACTATGGTGCATATTTTTTTTTTTAATAAAATTATTTATATCGAATCATCGAAGTACTATAAACAGCTAGATTTATGTGAATCGCCTTTAAAATAACCATCAAAACATTGATGGAAATTAACACTTTATTTCCGCACAATAAAGTTCAAAGTTGCTCATTAGAAAGCTCTGCCAAATAGAAGCAGGGTTTTGTACCAAATCATTTATGTGTGCCATTTTTTAGTCTAGACTCTAGTTGTTTATTGTACTTCAATGTGCGTTATGTAACGTTTTCGGTCATATATGTATAATACGTTAGCAATAAAGCCCCAAGAAAGGAAAATTTAATTACTGTTTTGATAAGTTTTTAAATTCTTTATAATATTACTTAAATAGCTTTAGGCGACTCAATTCGTAAGTTAACATTTATCGAACAATTTATAGTTGTAATATGCATGTAATGTTCCTGTGATATATGAGTACACAGAAATGTATTTTTGTAGTATTTATTCAAATGTCTTAACATTCCCAGTTTATTCCAACTAACATTTCAGTTCCACATGCTCAGTACAAATATTTTAATGTGTCGAATTTATTTGTTATTGCTCAGTTGTTAAAGTATTGTAATTATTAATTATTATTATGTTATACTTTTTATTATTTAATGTATCCTTAAGTATTTGTATTCAGTATTGTCTATGCGTTATTCAAGTAAAGCGTCAATTGGCAATAATTAAGGTTGTATGTAAATAAAACATTTATTTTATTAAATATGTGGTTTTATTTCTTTATGTAATATTTTGACGGTACAAATGGCATTTTTGCGACTGCGCAAGAGATGTCCTTATTTCTTACATTAACTTTTAATTCTGTACCAACTTTCTTAAAGGATTCTAGAATGTATCCCATACCAACGTTTCCGCCAAGTGAAGGACTGGGGCATCCACTTGTAATATTTCCAACGACTTCACCGTTTACATTTTTCAGCACAGCACCTTTTCTAGCTGGAGCTCCTGATTCCATTCTTATTCCCACCCTTCTTTTACTCACTCCTTCCTTAATCTGCCGTAGAATAATATCTGCTCCGGGAAAGTTAGCTTCACCTCTACGACGTTTCGCTATTAACCAAGTCAAATTAGCTTCGACTGGAGTTACGCTTTCATCGATGTCGTTTCCATACAAACACAAACCTGCCTCTAAGCGTAACGAATCTCTTGCTCCTAAACCAGCTAATTTTACATCCTTTGATTGTAATAAAGCTTCGGTGACTTGATCCGCTTTCTCAGCTGGAATAGATATCTCAACACCGTCTTCGCCAGTGTATCCACAGCGCGTTATTCTACATTCTACGCCAGCTACAGAACCAATTCTGCTCGTCATAAAAGTTAAATCCTCGAACTGAATGTTTGCCAAAGGTTGTAATTTCTGTGCAGCTTTAGGCCCTTGTAATGCGATAAGTGCTCTTTGCGAAACATCATAGAAATCTACAACCACATCCTTATTTTTCTTGCGGTAAATTCCAGAAGTCTCTTTCATGTGTTGTTTGTCTACATCCAACCTTCCTGCATTTGAAACTATATAAAGCTGCTTTTCATTAACTCTCGTAACGATTAGATCATCGATTATACCGCCCTTATCGTTTAAAAATACCGTCAATGAGCTGGTACCATCAGCCATGCCTTTCAGATCTACCGGACATATGGATTCAAACCAATCGATACAATCCTTTCCATGTACGTTTGTTTGCAGCATATGAGAGACATCGAAAATTGATGCACTACTTCTTGTAAATAAGTGAGATGCGGATACGCTCAAATCAGAGTACTGTACGGGCAAGAGAAAGCCAGCGAAATCAACAATTTTACCACCACGTCTTTCATGTAATCCATATAATGGAGTCTTGAGCGCATGATTACTCACATCACTATAAGAACGAGCGTTAATTGTTGCAAGCAAAATTCTTTTAGAATTTATAATACGTCTTGGAACCATGATTTTAATATTTTGTGCTTCACTCAACGAATTATGGTCTAAAGTGATGATTCTTATCTCAGCTCATTTTAGTGCAGAGGTCAATTAAATAGTAAGATAAAGCAACTTGTTTGGTTACTTACATTAATATGTTTGCTATACTATCTGAAAGAATACCTTATTGACTATATTTATCACCTATCAGGCGCGGTCCGCAGGGGGGGGGGATCACAGGGGACATGACCCGCCCCCAATCGTACTTGTTAAACTAAAAAAAATGAATATATGCTATAATATTGCGTATTGTGCAGTCTAACTAACAGACAGAATATAATATAGTGACTTTGGAAGGGCCAAAGTTTCAGGCTCTAACTGCACCTATAAGCCTATAGCTATGCATGTACTATGGTCAAATAAGCACTCATGTTTTCATTATTTAAAAATGTCTGGATTTGTCTTTGTTGACATGAACAAGTATATGCTTAATTATTCAAGAATTAAACCTAGTGTCTTAACTCAATAATGGAAACAGCAAATAAAAGACAAAAAATTCAAATGTAATAATTTATTTACTAATTACTACTAGCATTATCATTAACTATTTTTACATAATCTTCATATGTCAGAAGTTCTTTTTTTGTTGCATCAGATATTGCAATACTTGACAACATGATTGCAATAAATCCATCAGCATCTGGCTTTTTCTTTAATAATTCTGGATTGACAACTAACTCTTCATTGACTTCTATAAGAGTACTCTTCATACAACATGGTACATCAATGCTAGAACCATCTTCATACTCAATTTTACAAATTATAGATTTAGGAGTCAGCATCTGTCCACCTTTCTTACTTTTCCCTTTCACAGAATTACTGAGCCTATCAACATTACCTACTGAAAAGTTCAGCTTATATTTTTTATCACTTTTAAAAAAGAAATGGCTTGGTGCAAGACATAATAAAGCAATTCGGTTTGAATGAAACATTAACATAATGTCATTATTCTTAATACCATTGAAATTTACAATAAACCTTTTGGCAAAATATCTATCTGTAAATGACTTATGATTGATAATGCTATCCGCATCTATGGATTCCAAGATGTTAGAAACCATCATGAATACCAGAAAACTGAGTTTTTAAAGACTATCTATAAGTTCTTTTCTCTTTCTTGTTGTGCTAATATTCTAGCTCGAATTGCTGCGTGTTTTATCTTAGACTCTTCATAATTTTGTTTTTGTCGTTGCAGCCGCTCAGCTTTAAGACACTTTCTCATATCACGATCATAATCATTACAATAACCAACGAATTTCAAGAAGGAATGCTGAAAGAAAAAATCGCTGTTTTATTAATATAACAAATAAACACATGCAAATCTCTATCTAGCAATAAAAACAAAACATTATGTAAGGAAATAATTCCAAAATCTCATTTCTAACCTCTATATGACAATCCTGCAATTTCCTTATGAAGACATTGCATTCATCAGTATGTAAATGCGCAGATAAGTCTGTGTGCATCACGTATAATAATAATCTGTAAATCCGTCTTAAAATATGAATAATAATACAATAACTTACTTGTTCGACACAAAAATTATCGAGGTAGTTTTTG
>CAJQZN010043787.1:1076-30841 GCA_907164685.1 Colias eurytheme | reverse complement strand
ATTTTATTTAAACTCTACTGTGAGTCAAAGACAATCTCTCTCTACAAAGAGATGAAAAAAAAAGACGTGTGGCCCTCGGGGACTGCCGCGGTAAAGCTATTGCATGCTATGCCTTCAAGCCACACCTCCGCGCCCGTCGGAGTGGGGAGCGTGAGGTTTTTCGTTACTAAATTTCTGGATTCGGTCCCCGCGCTCAAGGCCCGCGATAGAAGCTATGCAATAGCTTAAAAATAGTAGTAAACCACACACACACCACTTGAATAAAATTCATTTATTATCCTAATAACCGTTCCCTTAAATAATCAACTTGTATACCTATATATAACAATAATAATCCTCGTGCCATTACTCTAAAGTACTAATTTACACCGTTTTCACAACTTCCTAATTGTTTCGTCTTACTATGTTTGTATAGGCGCCTTCTATAAACAGATAAATTCTACAAAGATACATAATTGTTAAAACCGACATAACATCGGTCTAACGCAAAACGGGAAAGGCCAAATCTATTTGCCACGAGGCTTCAAGACCTTAACATAATATTGAGATTACAATTTCAATTGTGTTATAAATAAACCTTTGTGATTAACAATGCCCGAAGTTCATTACAAACTGCCATGTGTGAAATTGCCAACGGTGCTTATAAAGCGCGAAATGGGCATAAATCAATCATTTATACCAAATAACTCTTTGTACACATCTATCGGGTCAATTTTTCAAACGTCCCCACAATGTAAGCGCACAGCTACAATTTTAATTGGACCCTTGATTAACAGTTGTTTCGCCTCACAAAATTGCGAAACGCCAACCTCTACCTAATCAAACAGCTCCTTAAATATGTACTCATTGGTAATTTCAACGTTATTAATATGGAAATAAATCGAACACAAACATATCAAACCCCAAATTATTTTTTAATCAAAACGAATTCAAAGGAGAGGCGATACAATTTTCGGAACGTTTTATATTGAAACATTTTAATATTTGTAAAAGTGCATTCGATCATTATACAAATCATTCATGTCTGTATAGTGTATACTGGGAACGATATTTCGATGCGTATTCACTATAACAATTTGCAATTTAAATGCTAGCTTCTCGAGTTCATTAAGCCAGAATATCCGCATTTAAAATAAATAATGACCACGATCCAAATTAAGAAATCTCATTATTGCATCAGCTGCAGATCAGATAGTAATCAACGTAATGCAGATCAATTTTGCGGAAAAGATTTTTCATTCGATTTTATATAATAAGTCGTAAATTTTGCGAGTCGATACTGAGAACTGAGAATTTCATTAAAATTTAATAAAGCGTCACATTTTTGTGATTCAATTAATTTGTACAGATTGGATAAAACATTTAATAAGTGCGTTTATTATCGTATAAATTTGCCCTATATTTTCATACATTTGATTACATCTTCTCAATTAAACAACACAACACTTAGACAAGACAACTCTCCGTAAAGATCTCCAGGAGCGTAGTTCGTCTCATTTCCTAGAAAATATACTCAACACTAGTACTTACAGACCTGTAACTCAGTGTTCGACGGGGGCGTGCCCGGGGACTGAGTTCGCAAACTTACAGCGCTTGAGGAATTTTTTACTTCTGGCTTCACAACCGCTGAGTATTCCGGCGGTTTCGGACAGTCCGCGTCTGCAAGAGAAATGCTGTTTGAGATGAAATGGATTTTGAACGAATTTAGAGTCGGTATGGTACGCGGTTGTTAAAGGTTGTCTTTACGACAAATTATTGAAGACATTTTTTTAGATGTAGTCATGAAGATTTTGAATTTTGATGTAATATATTATACAAATAAGACGAAATGAAAAAGGAAATGTACTACCAAGAATATTAATCATATATTATCTTTATTACCATAATATTATGCATATTTCCACACCTGATTCACGGAATAATAAATTCTCGATCTTATGGAATGCATTAATTAACCGCTTTGATAATTGATATAACCCGTAATACATCGCATGTCTTTGTCAGTTTTCATTTCATATTTTATAGCTCTAGGACTAAACAGTTTAAAAGGCACGGTTTTATGATTTACAGGACAAACTAGCTTTGCCCGATTTCAGGACATACTAGTTTTATCTAGTTAGTTCATCTAGGCAAAACTAGTTTGTCCTGAAATTGGGTCCATACAAACTATTAAAAAGTATCTTGTAAAAACCGATAAAAATAAATAAATTACCAATCAACATAATGTACAAATATTTTATCTGAACATAATATTATATCACCCTATAATATTTCATCTCTATCTCACAGCTTGTTCTGTTAAAAATGACAGTACACGCCTCCAATGTAACTGCATGGATCGATCCCTCCCAGAGGAGTGTTAAATAATGCCTGAGTAACGAAGCTCACATTTTAACGAACTTTCAAACCTTTTTACAACGTTTATATTGTTAATTAATTCAATGTATTGTTAGCTGAGGGAGTAAAGAACATATTTATCTTACGAATGTGTTCTAATAATACATTCGAAGTGTTATAAAGTTGTAGAAGTTTTTGTTTGTACAATCTTTGAAATTATTGGTACGGTTATGTTTATTCTATATTATTTTTAGAATATTTTATTATTTTTATAAGATGATTCATGTATGTGTATCAATAATAATGTATTTCTTTATTTAGTTTCGTAGCATTCAATTATTTGTTGCTTTCGTTCTTTATTTCATAATTATTATTATGATAAAAATGTTATAATATTAAAGAGAATAAATCACTTAATTTCAAGAATACCTTTCAACGAAATTTCGCCTCTTTAATACTTATTTCTTTTTTTTCAGGAATCGTACTCGGGACTTATTAAAACGCTCAACCGCTCACCACTGACCCGTGAACGCCTAGTCTCAACCAAAAATAAAAATGAATTTATTCACACCGCCGATTATCCAGTAAATTCCGCAAAACTTTTACGCAACAACAAATTTAATTATGAAAGATCTTTCACTTATTAACTTTCGTCACTAAGGTAAATCTAAACAATGGAGGGCCATAACAAAGGTTTAAGTTCGCGGAAACATTTCACGGGACTATATAAATTGGCTTGTCGCTATTCAATTTGAACTAATTAAGGTCGGGAGATCGTATCAGTGTTTGTTATCTATGAAAACCTATGAAGGAGAGATATAAGTATGGGCATGGCCTCGACTTCTGTCTAGAGATTTGACCCTAGTATGTATCTTTGCAAAGTTGCATTTAAAATTTACTTGTATAAAAACTGATTTAAATATCTGGTACTTAAACAACATATTATTTTTAACATAATTATTTTCCTATATTCATTCATCATTGTATTATTTTTTCTGCTTGTGTGTTTCTGATGTTAAAACGTAGCCATATGGTATATAAAATGAATTCATTATATAAAATAGCGTATTCATTCTGTAGTTGAAAACTCGATAAGTCAAAAAATAATACTTAAAAATAATTGCGTTTGGAATTCAGTCTACCGTCTTTAATTTCTACTATTATCTTTATTAATACAACCAATAGAGTATACAATTTATTTTCATTGCATAAAATGCAGTCACTATCATTTCTAGCGCAGTAGTAATCAACCGATAACTGGATTAAGCTTTCTCTTATATAAATTAGTAGAGAAAAATAAACAAAAGGCCAGTTGCGCTAATCCTCTTAACTCAAAATAGAAAATGTTCTAACTCTGTTTGTTCAGCTAATAAGACTTTCTAAGATGACTTGACAATAATTACAATGCAATATTAGCGTTTATACTTTAGCTTTTATAGAATAACATGTGTAAAATGTATTTTGTGTAAGTATTGACAAAACACGCACTCGAGAACAAATTTGTATTAAATTAATCCTATTAATACGTTTACAATTATGGTTCTAATTTGATTACATACATCGTTGCAATATTATTGATATTGTTTGTCACAAGAAATCAAGACGTATTGTAGTTAGAAAAATTGTGATTCGAAAAACTAGCGAAGCTGTTTAAGTCTTGAAATAGAACACAAATAGTTTTAAGTTCACTTCGAAGAATACGTAAACGTAAAAATTATCTTATATATAAAAATGAATCGCAAAATGTGTTGGTAAGCGCATAACTCGAGAACGGCTGAACCGATTTCGATAATTCTTTTTTTATTATATTCCTTGAAGTACGAGGATGGTTCTTATGTAGAGAAAACGTAAATATGTACCACGGGCGAAGCCGGGGCGGACCGCTAGTATTATATATATATATATATAAACCATAAATTTACCAAATTGTAGTGTTAATATAGTTGATGAGAAAACAGCAAAGTTTTGATTGATTTGGAATTTAATTTCAAAGCGAGAAATTTGTTACCAGATAGTTTAACCATTATTAGATAAACAACCTTATACAAATACTGTATTTGTATAACTATAGTATTTTATTTATTTAACATATAATTCGGATATCGCAGATCCATTACAATACAGGTATAGTTTGCATAGAAAAAATAATTTTGTTTTAGTAATCAAATTAGGGCCAGTTTTCACAAATATTGTTGTGCAGTAGGATATTATTGCGAATCAGAAAGGTACATTTTAATCACGCAAGAACCGACCAGTTACAAAAATTTTATCAGCTCCAAATATCGGAGAACCTTGAATATGGACAAAAGTTATAAACATAATATGAAAATGATTCATAAGACGATATACATACGAACTATAATGGCTAAATATAACGTAGTTTTAACTAAAATGTAACATTTATTTTTATAAACATACCAAAAGCCATCTAAATCCCGGCTAATTAAAGATTTCTAATACTAATGAATCCTCACAGAATAGCGTCTAAGGAAGGATAAAGTGACATGGCTATTATATCAGACTATTCACCCTAATGACATGATCCTATCTCAGAAAGGTCCGTATTAACTCGTAGTGGAAAAACTGACAAAATGAAAGGCGGATATCAATAATGAAATATGGAACATTGGCCGTGGATGTTATAAAAGCGAATATGAATTTCTATTTCATTTTGATGAGAAAAATAATGTATGCACATAATTGGATTAATGTAGTATTTACGTGAAAGAGTAACAAATATATACGTACATACATACACAATACACATAGACATATAGGATGATCCTCATCATGATGTGATGTGATGATAGTAGGAAGGATAGGATAATGCAGCAGAATGTCTGAATTTGGTACAAAAGCCGATTTTTAACAAATCTCAATCCCGATTTAAGGGAATTAAACAAAACATGCCTATCTACCCCTTGGGAGGGTTAAACATGCGTCTGCCTACCCTTCGGTAAATCTGTTTACATATTACACGAATATATTAACCATTTTGTAGAACAAATTTTGTAAAAAATCTACCGAAATTATTTGACGAATATCATTATTCCTCTATAAGATAGCATTTCAAGAATACCTGTATAGTGTATATATTTCTTTCATATAGTTTTAATATAAGGTATATAGAAATCTGTGGTATTTGGTACGTACCACTTAAGTGCAAAATGGTGATTTTTGAGTATGAGCGTTTGAAAGTTTTCACGGTTGCTACCCTGTTGCTACAGATCGGAATAAACTCTTGAGTAAAACAAATTTATGATATTTAAATGTCTATTATGTTCAAGTTTTGAACACTTACAAAAAAAATAAAAAAAATGTTCTAGTTCAAGAGTAATTGTTACTTAACATGTTTGTACCAAAAGAAAAAAATGTGAAAATGATATGAAAATGTCTGAAACGTGTGTACTTAAGTGGATTAGAGCATATTTATTTGTACTCTTAATTAGTATTTATTCCTATTTTTACCTTAATGGAAAGGATTTTTCATTTTTTTTTCGACGGAGACATAAACAGACATTAAAAAACAAATATTATGGGGAAACGTCTTCCATACAAATAGATTTTACCATGTATAAAAACAAAAACGAATAGGAGTGTGATTTGCCACAAATAAGTACTCATAAAAAAGCCAGGAAATATTGTGATTTTCGTGCAATATGCAATTCCCTGATACTCTCTCTACAAAGTAAAATCCTAAAAGTAGTGTGTATGTGCGTGTGTGGTTCAGAAGTCACGGTAGTTCGCTTGCCTGCCGTGCTAGATGCTGCGGGATCGATCCCATCAACCGACATCTACGAATGTGTCTTTTTCAGATGCATAAGTAGATTCTCTAATAACCAGAGATAGGTACATCTTCTATAACAAGAAAACATCATCATTTCTAATAACAGGAAAACATCGTGGTGGCAACCGGGATTTTGGTCTGAAATCACCAACCAGCAGTGAGCAAGCGTGGTGATTACTGCTCATGCCTTCTCCTTGTGAGAAGATGCCCTTACCCTGCAAATAGTTACGAGCTGGATCAAGTCAAATAAAATTTGTTTGTAAAACGTACCACTACAACATTCATTCATAGCTCGTCATCACTGTCACTGAAAGTCATAAGAGTGTTTTTTTAAGATTGTTTGAATTTCAGAGCATCGATATTGATAGGCTCATTAGAGGCCAATGGCAAAGCCACTTCGGAGACTTCTCTCTTTTCTCAGTTCTCTTAAACCAGAAATACAGCAACTCTTCATTTTCACTCAAAGAGTATTTAAAATCTACGTCATTAGACTTTTCATACATCAACCAGAAAATACAGTTCTAACCAAATGTAGTTTTGTCTGTTGCAGTATTTCTTTTGATAAAATGAGTAGGCAGTCAATAGTTTAGAAAATGGAAGATCAGATTCATTCGTTAATTTTACATCATGGCGATTGCTGGTCATTTTCATTTATCTCGGGGAACGGAGATGGTGCTGTTTCTTTTTTGAAAATGAATCTTTCAATATCTGCTTAACAGGCAAGATATTATACCGATTTGGACCTGGACAACACTGAATATAAAATAAGCTACTCTATTTCTTCTGCCAAACCGTTAATAAAATGCCATAAGCATGATGCGATTTCATCCGCACCTCTTTGAGCTATTCCTTCATACATAACATAATGGAATGTTGGTTTAGTAATAACTTTGCGGATTTTTAAATTAAAAGTCCAAAGTTTCTTTTATAAAACGTTATATTTAAGTAAGGGAGAAGACCTGTTAAGTTCACAAATAATTTTATTTGATTTGGTACAAATAAGTTAAGTGATGATAATAATTATTCAAGTTTGGTCTAATTATGTTAAGTGCTCTTACGTTGTAAATTGCCGTTCGTTGATTGAGTATTCGTTTTACTAGTCTATGTTAAGTTATATTAATATATTTGTATCAAATAAAAATATTTTTTTTTGTACTTAAGGGGTTTTGATACAACCTATTTAAGGTATTTCTACTATCAGTAGGCTTATGTGACATAGACCAAACGAAAGAGGACGTCTTTATCAGTATAGATGGCCAGAAAACAGAAAATGGCCATTTTTGCACTTACGAGGTATATACCAAACACCACAGAAATATACTGCCATACCATTTGTATCTAAAGATTATAGGTACATATACAAGCGATTATTTCGCCTATACCATAATAATACACGAGCACTAGGGTTAAAATTCCACGACTGACCGTTAATCTTCTACGTGAGAACGATTTCCGAGCTGTTTATTCATGCTAAAACACACCTCACACAAACTACTACTAGAACATCTGTATATGAATAATTTAATGTACATGACGCATGTATATTACGCAGATGCAAAACGTATTATGCAGTATGCATGTCAATTGCAATATCAAAGGGCACGTTGATTTTTATTTCATACTGTGTTAGTGATTTTAATAAGTTAACTTCATTGATAGAATATGAGTTGTAGACTGAAAGACGAACACTGGACATGCAATTTAAGATATACTAGCTTACCGCCCGCGCCTTCGCCCGCTTTGTCTAAAACCCAATAAATTATATACTAAAACCTTCCTCTTGAATCACTCTATCTATTAAAAAAAACCGCATCCAAATCCGTTGCGTAGTTTTAAAGATTTAAGCATACAATAGTAGGGGAGCCCAGGATGCTAAATGTGGATTTACTCGAGCGTCACGGGAACCTATTAGAATTGGTAGATTAGACCATAGCGAGAAAAAAAGGTCCTATAATGTTTTCACTTTTAGCGGTGGGGAAGGGTTTTTTGATTTTTTTTAATTTAAAAAAGAAAAAAATTGGCTTGGAAATACTCAAGCGCGTTAGATATTGATATTTTGCATGCTCCAGGACGTCACTGAAAAAAAGTATACGTTAATCTGACGATTTAAGTGGCGATTTAATCGCTATGAAGAAAGGGTAAAAAATTTAAGTAATATTATTCGAGCGCGTCAGATTAATATATGGGGGGGGTTAATTACAATATAAGAAGTCCCCATTTCGCTAATCTGACGATTCGAGCTCAACCTTAGGAAATTATGGATTATTCAAATTTTCCAGCGGGGCCCCTGAGCGCACCCACCAACCATAACTGCTCATATTGACTAGAGGTACTAATGAATAGCTAAGGTACCGTCCCTTATAGTAATCTGACGCGCTCGAGTAAATCCCAAAATCCCCTCTTGGGCTCCCCTACTACAAAGGGACATAGGGACAGAGAAAGCGACTTTGTTTTATACTATGTAGTGATAGTGAAGATTCAATAAATACGTTTTGTTAATTCGATTGTAATTTTATTTTTATCCTGGTAATTAATAAATGTTCGTTCATTCGAGTTTATTTAAACTAAGTAAATATCTATACATATAAAAATGAAACCCGTTTTCCTTGGTCACGGCATCATGCGTGAACGGGGGAACGATTTCGATAATTCTTTTTTTATTATATTTTTTGAAGTATAAGGATGGTTCTTATGAAGAGAAAACGTTAATATGTACCACGGGCGAAGCCGGGGCGGACCGCTAGTAATTTAATAAAAATATATATAGATATTCTATTGTGTCTGTGGTTCCGGGGCCTGAGTTATTACAACTACTGATTATTTTAGAAATATCACATGAAGTCACTGCCCCATTATTACTTTTTCTTCTCTTAGTCAGTAAGATTATCAATCTTACAGGTTTTCAATAAACAATAATAATTCCTATTAACAATACCAATAACAGATACCGTTATATAAGACGATACTGAAATATGATTGTAAAACAATCTTACCCTTACTCAATGGTATTAAATCTGGATTGCAGTCGTCTGGAGAGCTTCGCTTCTGCAACGACGCCTTTTGATTTTTAGATGACTGCATTGTGACTGTAACAAACATTATTATTAAACACTATGATTTATTATATTAATGTGTAATGTTGATTCCGACATTTTGTTACTTTTATTGGATCTTAAAATAAAAAAAAAATAAATAAAAAACTAATCGATCCCATTTAATATTTGTTTTGTTTTCTAGTTACCGTACGGTAAAAAATTTAAGAATAGTTGTTGTATTGTTAGAATACTATTAATTTTAAACAATAAAGTTGTTAAAATTACAGAAATAAATTCAAGTCTTAAGAAAAATGCTAAATTATCTCATTTCATAAACAATTTGTTCTCACAGTTTCTGTAAAAATAAATATTCTTAAAAGTAGAGCAAGAGTATAATTGATTCTTCAAGATTGTTGTTTTTTTTTTGTTGTATAATTTACAATAATGATATTATATTCATTATTTGTTGGCAAAAATGGATTTAAATTAAATAATTTATGTGAAACTTAAACAGTATTATAACGTATTGAACTGTTTGTTATTTGTCGTAATTTCACCCTATGCTATTATTTTTGAAAAGTTTCATATTCGTTACGTTTCATATTAGAGAAATTATAATTAACCGTAATAATTGCAACACTTCATAGAGTATTTTTCAAAATTAGCAACACAAAACATAATATTGATAATATTAATATATTTAACACAAAAGTTATATTCAAAGCACGAACGAACAAACTGAATTTAGAGCAAATTTGCGATGCATAGTTCGAACCCCGCACGTTATCAAAACATATTTACGTGTGCAATATTTAAAGCATCGTTTAACTAAGTTATTGTTTCTACTGAATATTAATTATTTGAATATGTTATTATTTTATATCATGAACTCTTTGAGTTTTTAATTCTTCGCGTATTATGATAATATTATAAAATGAGCATTCATCGTAAGCTTTTATTTTAATTTTCTCCATAGAGATATGCATGCTATAATTATGAATCGTGACTATATTTTGATTTAATTTTCATTGTAACTACGTCAAAAAATACTGAATACAATTTTAAGTATGCGAACCATTCCGCAAATAATCTTTCGTAAATTTAAACTCAAACAATCATACATACAATAATTTCACTATACTTCTTTAAGAAGAGCTTTTGAGTCAAAAAAATACATGATAGCTTAATATTCCCACGTCTGACCAATGCGATCAACTCAAAATACTACCTCTGATCATTATTCTTCAAGCCGTTTTCCTTCAAAAATTCCGTGCAAAAATTGAATACAAACCGTCATAATTGGTCGAATTATGCCGTAGCCTCGTCGCAATGAGCGCTAGGCACAGTATAATGGCCACAGTGAGAGCGGCGCCCAACACGCCGCCCACGGCCCAGTTCACCTCCCATGCTTCTTGGGCCTCTGTAACAAATTGTTCTATGATTCATCCTACGTACAATTAAGAACACATATGTGTATGTTTGTAGTCTATTATAATGATGACTTTTTTGTGGTATTATGGATTTTTTTCCTTTGAACGGAGTGTGAAGCTTATGTTATCTTTACACTGATAATAATTAGAGATTTTTATTTGCGAGTTATTCTTTAGGTTTAAATTTGATGTACAGAATAAGTTTCAAATAATTTTTATGGCGTTATTAAAATTAATTTTAAATTAAAATTATGTATCAGGGATGTATAGAAGAACACATCAAACACACTTATCATATTTGGCAAATAGTAAATAAAACTTGGTTCGTATATTAGTAGGAAATGAACATGTACATTAAAAGATATACTCCTGTTTTAAATCGCCCTTATAATCACCACAATTTAATATCTAGATAATATAGTATCAGTATAAATTGATCTCACTTCTCACTTTCCTAAAATTCTAAACCTGCTTATCGCTACTTAATATTGACCTTCTGATATTCCATTTTATCACGTTTTACAAAATGCCGCTTAAGCCGGAAATTAAAGAGATACCGTAAGTTTTAACACGTTCGCTGCGAAACAGGGCTTGAAACACCCTGTCCGTGTCTCGTCGTTATAGCGGTAGGAAAAAACTTAAACTTCTCTGTCGTGCGGGAGGCATAACTTCCATCTGGTTCAGTGTAGGAAAGTGATATCTATATATCTGAGATGTGCTATTGATTCCTAGTTCAATGGTATACCGACCTTAATACCGGGTTTCTTAGACCTCGTGCCGCACTGAACAAATAAAAATTCTAACACAGTGCGGAACGAGGTTGCGAACACCTCGTACCACCGCGCACCTCGTACCGCACCCTAAGCTAGCTTCACGCGGTTAGTGTTGTGCAACACATTCGAGACTATTTGTGGAACAACTTATTGAAGCTTTTACAAAGAAGGACTTGAATGTGGATACAGGTACCTAATTTTCAAACTACTCGTTATAATAAATATCGTTAATAGAAACGTGAATGTGACATGTTGAGTAACTTTCTTCAAATATGTTGATAATCATGATTACTATTAGTGTGTTTGTTCATTGAATCAACTAGCGGCAAATCCAAAACACCCGGCAATCGGTGTATGGCTCTTCAAAATTTAACTCTTGCCCAAGTCAACAAGCCAACAAACAAGGCACATCATCTCTTAAAGGGATCAAAGAAGAGGAGATGTGTAGGATGTTACGAAAAACTCCGCATCTTCTTAAAAAGTCGTGAGGCCGACAAAAAAAGTAAAGGAAATTCTCACAGAATGCACTGGTTGCAAACAATATTCTGGTTTGGCTTGTTTTAATAGAAAACATCCATAAGTTTGATAAATAAATACAATTAAATAAAATCGATATTTCTTTTCCCATCACTAAATTATATGAAAAACTGCTATTGTTCAGTGCGGTATGGGGTACATCAGACCCCACATTTTATTTTACCCATAGAATCTAAACTAACTAATCTAACCACGGGCGACGGTAGATTTAGGTTAATGAACTCATTGTTAATAATAATCACGACAAAAGCCGCACACTTTGTCTTATTTGGCGCCAAAAAAAGGATTTTGGTCTCCTACGGGCGGTGGGGTTTAATATGCCTCGTGCCGCCACAATCTCTGGTATAGGACAAGGTTTAAAACGACCCGTAACGCAGTAATGGAAAGTACAGATATATCTGTGCCGCAGCGAACGTGTTAAGCAACCTCTTCAAAGCGGCTTTCAAAAGATATTTTTGCACAAAAAATTACCTACTAATATTTTACACGTCAGAGAGGACTTTGGAATAAGCTCGTATAATGTTAGCGGAAAGTACATTGTTAGGTCAGGACAGTGGATATTCGCGCGAATATAGCTTCATTTTTTTGTCCTGTTGGAAGTTGGACTTGCGACTTAATAGTTGTGAATTTAATCGTTAAATACTTTATTAAATAATAAAGATAAAAAAGTTATAATATTATTTTATTGATTTTGTCAAAATGGTAGTAAATATTAAATCTAGTTCACACAGATATAAGTCTAACAAGTGTGACAAAATGTTTACGAATACCATTTAAATCACTGTCCTATAAGTTTTAGGATAGCATCTAAACAAATACAACCCTTTCCTTTATTAAACTTTGTTGAAAGGTTATAATGTACATAATCGCTCGATAGTATCTCATTTCGGTATCATTGACTGAAAGGCTTAAATTAACGAACAAGCTTAAACTTCACATGTAAAGGCATTGGGATTAATTCACCAGTAAGTTAAGAACGGGTTAACTCAATAATGACGTGATTAGTAATAATAATTAACACAGGATCGTCATCATTAGTCACTGTCAAATTAATATGGATAAGATGGCTTGTTGCCAACGATAAGATAATTTGTGAATTGATTTATTATGCTAGTCGAAAAATGGTAATTTTAATTTAGACTTTACATGCCAGACTTTGGAAGAGTGCTTTAACATGATTGATATCTTATAAGTTTTGCAAAGCCTTTAATGAATTAGATTATTTGTTGGATTGTATTTTATTCATATTATCATAGTACAAATTTTTATTTTCTATTCGGTATATTTTTGTTCCACGTCATGCCATAGGTTATATAGCATTGGGTACGAGCAGATTATATCGTCAGATTTTAAACTGATGGAAGATCGACTTTTTTTGTTTTACATGATTTACATATTTTGTTCTTCATGATACTATGATAATATTAGTTAATACGTTTTATAATACAAAGCTACACAGGGAAATACATTTTCCTATACTATTCCATCATAACTGCTATTGCTCAGGATTTAAAACAATAAACTACGCCATAATTAAATACGATTAATATCTTCTGAACATAATATATCTGTGCCTCCAGTGAATAAGGGAATAACTCAAAAACAGCACTTTTCAGGAGAGACAAAAAACTGTATATCAATACTAAATCTTTAGTAATTCAAAATTTTAAGCTTGTATGTGTAAGATATGATGTTAGACTATATTTTTACATAGGAACACATATTGTAACAACCCCATAAATATACTTTTTTCGTGTTTTTTTGTAGTTGTGGCCTTATGAACGAGTACTTCATGGAATAACTCAATGTATTCGCATAATTTTTTTTTTACTCTTTGCAATATAACGACTTATGCCCTTATGCACTATGTTCATAATCGCACAACACGACTTATATTATTGCCAGTTTTGGTTTTATAGAAATGATGTGACTTATTATGCTTGAAATTTGTGTACTTTATGACTCAATTGAGGCATTTTAGTGGAAAAACTATGCACGTAGCTTGCAAAACGAATGAAATCAACGGGTTTTTTTTCGTTATTAGATAATAAAAACAAAGCAACATTTAGGTATTTATGCATTTAACCCTAGAAGTCCAATCTACGTAAATTTGACGTATGAACTCTTCTATGTTTACCATCGAATCGCTGCAAAATCCAGAACCAACTTATTAGCCGTCGAGACCTAGCCTAGCAGTTGGCTCATCCAGGTAAATTCCGCCATTTGGTTGTAAAGAGGATGTTGTGCGTCATTTTGACGTATAATTGGGCTTTTCGTAACTTTTAAGATTGTTTCAAATTTTTATTTTGTGATTTATTTGAATAATTTTTTTCCAAGTCACGTTTCACATGATATCTATAGTATTATACTATAGATTGTGTATAAAATGGGATCCAGACAACTTTTATACTAGGACGAAAAACCTTCAATTTTAGTAAATGACGATTATTGTCCTCCGCTGGATTTGGACTTCAAGCAAGGGGATTGGGTGGCTGAAGATGTTGTCCGGAGTAAAATCGAATATGTTATGAGGTTTTGTTACCCATGTATAATGAAAGTCGTAGATTGTAAAATAAACGTTAATCGATCATACAATAATACAGTACTATGTTGTTAATGCTATACAATGTTTCACCAGTCACCACAATGAGCCTAGTCTGTACAGGTTAGCAGGAGACAATCATTGAGTATTGGTATTAAATACGTATCAACTGCGTATTGCGTTTTGCGTATTAACTATTGTCCTAGTGAAAATTAATCGTCGAATCAATTTAAAATTCGATCAAGTGCGTTCCGTTTCGTAAAATATAGATAATAAAAGTGGCAACGCCACAATGTCATGGTGGTATACATTGAGGATACAAGCACTATAAAGAGATAAGAGAAGACCGAAAACCATATTCCTGTATGTTCAGTTAATACAGGAAAAGTTATAGGTGGTCAGTGGCGATTTTTTACGGCATGATATAGAATTTTAACAATGTCTATATCATATAATATCAATATAATGTAGATAAATAAAGAAAATACAATGAGCCGCAAAGATTTTATGCAAAATTAAGCACAGATTTGAAGGTGCCTTGGATGCAAATACGACTTGTGGCACGCACTTTGAAGAGACTCTACGTGACAATAGCCCAATTTTTTCAAAATATGTGGTACCAGAGTATCCATAAAATGTTTACGAAAATGCAGGACCAAAGAAGTATCGATATTGCGGATTTTTTTCCTATAAAAAAGGCAAATTACCAAAGCACAGTGGCTAAAACGCTATATGCGGAGAAAACAATATTCAATTATTGTCAAGCCTGGTTATAAATACTTTTTTTATGCGACTATTATAGACTATAATATTATTGTCTTGATTATTGTAGTTAGATAATTTAAAAAAAAAATTAAAAACGAGTTTTTTTTTTAAAAACTTACCCAATTATTTAAGAAGAAAATATAAGTTTAACATTTTTGTTGGCTTTTTTTAGATGATTCAATTATCGTTCTGTATTTATATAAACAAAGAGTATATCATTAAATGCACTTAATGTGTTAACTGTATTTTTAATATCTATTGCAAAAAATAGTTAATTTCCATAGAAATATATTAGTATCCCAAGTTAACTGATAAATACCTTTTTTAAAAAATATAAAGATTGGTTGTTGGAGATTTATTGAAAAAAACGATTTAAAAATAATAAGGAATAGGTATGGTGTGTTGTTTCCGTGCAGTATTCAATTAATAGACCAATAGCAACACGGCATTAATGCCAAACTGTCTCATGTCGTCACTTGAACCAATGACACTAAAAGAGTTGTTCCTTTATGCTCATGTTAGAAAAATGACACAAATGCGTTTATACTAAAATAGTGTTAGGACTGATGGAACAAAATGAATTAAGTCTTTATTCAAAAAGTATAACTACACATACGTCTTTGTGTTCGTGGGTACTTTTGACTCGAGACGAATAGTTCCTTTGCGATTGCCTAAAATGATGGATAAGGTAACTTATACCGTTAATCACACCCTACTTATACCGTTTGGGTCATTCGAAAAAATGGGTTAGGACGCAGCTAGAGATATGACCTTTTGATATGTTGTGTATTTTGACGAGCTGAATCCAATGGTGCAATAAAAACCAAAGGGAATAACTCGTCTTACTCCCTTATTCACTGGAGGCACAGATATATTATCTGGAGAGAACAACACGGTTTCAGGCATGGTACATCTAAGGTCAATAACCAACACACCGTTTCTGACCTAAGACTCAAACCTATTAATACAGTACAAAATATACAATAACATACCTGTTCTGGGCGACAATCTAGGCGCTGTTTCCACAGTAAAGCTGACATGCTCAGAGCGGCCGCGTGCGTTCGCCGCGTAGACCACAACGCGCAAATGGCGCTTGGCGCCCAGCCGACGTAGGTTCCACACGGTGACTGCATTGGTCGAGTTCACTACTAAGCCTTCATTAGCCCACACTTCGGCTATGTATGTGCAGGACAGGCCGCCTTCGTAACCTGCGGATATCGGTATATTGAAATAGCGAAATAGTAATCAGATGGCTTTGTAAAATATGCCCCAATGGATGCTCAACATTTTGTTCTTTAGTAAATGAATCAAGTTTAGCAGCACGTACATAAGATAGCTTATGTGCGATTACCTTATTAAATGAAAACAAAAAAATATTTTAATTGCCTCTCGCCAAAGTTTCTACGTTCCATTTCATCAATCAGCCTTTTAACTCTATCATAACATTAAGTATTAACAATTAAAAGAGTGATTCATTCGACAGACAACATGTATTATAATAATCGAATACAACATTGAATCATCAACATCAACGCGATTATAACATTACTCACATCTATACAAAGGTACAAAACGTTTCAAAGTGTACTTTCAAAATATATCGCATACACAAGAAGCCGGAAGCAGGAGCAGTCTAGTATTCCAAACACATGGAATACGCATTAGACAAGCGCTGTTTTCAGTCGCATATGGATAGAACGCCGCAACCGGGTGAATAATGTTTAGAAAATGGATGTGTTACGTAGCTATACCTACCTACCTAGTATACGTTTACTGTATCATAAATACGAGTGCGAATTACAAGTTGCTTGCGGTATATTTCAGTACCTGGTAGCGTTAGTTAAATAGAGTAATGCGTCCTCTTTCTTTTGTTTTGTTTCTGATGGTATGTGTTTCTTTACGGAACTTTTATTCGCACAAATTGAATGAAGCAATTTCAATGTTAAAAAATAAGTTTACAAACATATAATTCACAAATTGAAGACGTCAAAATTTGATACACTTATTCTTCATAGTATTGAGATCAAATATTTTAAGGTTTCAAAAGCACTATCACAGTTTTTCCCTTAAACATGTCATTTCCTATACGAAACAATATAATATGCCTTGCTTAATAATCAATCAGGGAGTTCATGTTCCCTCACTGACCTCTGACTAAGGGATGAGATCACGGAACCGATCCGTCAAGGTATACCAAATTAACACGACAAATCCAGCAAATCATCTATCAAATTAAACACAACACAATTGATTGGCATCTACACGCATGACGAATTTTATTGTCCGGTTAATGTGGTCGTCCAAGAGTATCATGTTACTTTAATTAATATTCACGTTGTAATGCCCGGGTCGTCGTTACCCTAAATCTAATTTAGTGAGGTCAATTTGATTGAAATGAGAAGTATAATGCTTAATTTATATAAAAAAATATACTGGCTACGCAGAAAAGTTTTTTAACTTGTAACTACTAGCTGGAATAATGAAAGACGCTACGAAATCAATCAATGAAACATTTCACATATCGTAATTCGTAACTAAACGTGGGTAAAACATATTAAGAATTTTTTGTCTATATTGGCAAAAATAATGACGACAATATAAGCAGTATTATCCTATTATCATCTCTGTAGAAAAATATACCCAATTGCATAAACACAGACCATCTATCCTATATCTTTAAATACCAAGTTTCCACAATCTGCCAATCCCTACCTCAACATTACCTATACACACTACATAATTCTCCTCTAAGCTACATACCCGACAGGCACGTCAAATCCAGGGAATCATCAGTCAAATTGTACACAGTACAATTGGTCGGTGGGTCCGGTCTGGTTGCCGGGAGCAGCGTGTAGACACACGGCGATACTTGCTGGCCGGCGAGGTTGGTCGCACGACACGATAGCGTGCCGTAGTCCACGTCGGATACAGGTGTGTATTTTAGTATCGATTTGCCCTCTTTCGCGTGTACTGTGAAACGGTCCTGGGGAGGAAATGTTTTGGGTAATTGAAATATTTGGATTAATAACTATATCCTCTGAAAGAAACGCGATTTTAAAAATTAAATTTTTGATTTAATATTCGAAACTCGAAGGACCATAGAGAAACATTTGTGCTGTCGATTACTGAACAGAATTTGGGATATCGTACTTATTGCCTACTATAGAAATGAGTAAAAAAATGAGAAATCTGCTAAAATTATAGCTGTAAAATATTTGTTCTAAAAATATAATGGAACTCAATTTTATGAAGTTTAATCTTCCGGCCGCCAGAACTTCTGTCAAGAAAACGTGCTATAACGCCGCTGTTATAAAATGCTATTAATTTCCCCACCGCGGAGCTCGGGTCAAGAATTTTGATCAAATTTTAACAGCTAAAGTTAAACATAGACGACATAAACATTAAATTTAATCAGAAAATCTAATTTTCTTGGCATCATATAAAAATATGTAAATATCTTGCGTTTCATCAATATTAACATAAATTCCAAACCATTATAATGAAATGCCATGCGTAGGTTGGAAGGAAAATCCATCAAAAGGAACTCATAAAGAACGCAAAGCTCACATGTTACATGATATTTATAAAATATTCAATACAAGAACTTAACATTTGAGTCAGAAATCACGAAAAATAATCCCTACTCAATATCATATACCCGTGGGTCGAATTGTAAAGAATCAAGATGTATTCCCCTAGAAACTGAAATAAACGTGTGACGCTCCAAAAAGTATTTTTTCCATTCGTCTATCCCATATCAAAGGAGCCTTTTGAAAGAAGCGATTAAGTAATTTCATGTAAAGGATCTATTTTGACTTTTATTCCTAGATAATACGGTCGTTTTTATGTTCAAAGAACGTCGGGTTTTTGTAAACATCGCTTTGTATGCAGTGTGGCCCCGATTCCTCAATTCCTCCATATATTTGCGTAAATACAAATCAAAAGTATCCAGTGGGCTGTATAACACCCTTTCTATCTTTATAAGGGTCGTAAAATTGGGATGGACAAGTTTATTGTTCTTTTAATACTGTTAATAATACGTGTGGTGCTAATTTGTGTGACAATAAGGGACGAGATGTCAATAGAAATAAACCTTTAATATTATTTCTACTTTGTTAATAAAGAAGTAACAAAGTTTATCTCTATAGCACCATCGTATTGTACCTAAATTACTTTTTGGAGTGTGATTAGTTTCGATTCCTTTTTTGCTCCTAATTTTACCCATTATTTCAAAAGTTGGTAGTTTTGACGGGTTTCCTTTTAGTTCCTGCGTCAAACCGTAAGTAATGACGGATTTGCAAATTAATTTTGCTTTATATAAAAAAATATCAGCAACAATAGTTATACATATACAGTAATAATATTATGTATGGGTATCCTAATATGCATTATAATATTTTGGTTTATTATAATGTATTTTCTGCACAGTGATGTGACCGCCTTTTGTGATTTTATTGAATGTCACAATACCTTTTTGTACTTACTTTCTAGCACAATAAAGAGGTAAATACTAAATAGATAAAAAAAAACAATCGTAATTTTTTTCACTTACCGCATCCACCTTTATCGAGCCAGCAGAATTATTCAGCGTCCATTCGAAAGTGTCTGGCGGCGGGAAGGCATCGACCAGACACTCCACGCTTGAGGGCTCTTGTAGCGCCGCGCCGATTAACTTGATCTCGCGTGTCCGACACAGTGGCCTGTCTGTGAGGAACAGATAATCAATTCTATGATTGTATTGGCCTGAGGTGAGGTGGAATGGTACGTCAGTTACAATTTAGCTGGGTTGAAATCTGTTGCAACATAGTAATAGTTGTCTATCATATTATGTAATCATTTTTATAAATACGAAATCGAAGCGGCATAAATCGTAGGTAGAATATAAATTAAGATAGTAAATTATCTCAAATTAATAATAATACATGACATTTTCCGATGTATTAAATCGTAATTGAGATCAAGAAATAAATTAACATCACGTTGATTTATAATATTATTAGCAGAAGACAAACTTTTAAATTAGATATTTAAAATATGCGGAATAAACACTTATTCATTCCTCTTATAAGAACTGTGTATAAATCTTTAAAATAAATAACAATCCCGATAAAATAATAAAATAGGTAGCCTTTATATTAAACATGTAAAAAATGGCCAAATAATAATTTTGCCAACCCAGTCAATTCCAACAATTACTTAACCCGTGGAATACTCTGAGCACCGTATCATTAGTCCCTAATAGATTAAATGATCCACATTGGGACCTCTTTGTGATCGAATCAAAGGCCTCCAACACAATGTCTGTCGTTTTCTACTGATAAGAACCTCACTGATTAGATTATTTCGTCCAATTGTTCTGAATCAATCGATTAGGGATTCTAGATGGTTGATTCATTGTTATAGTTTTGGTTGCGTATTCAAAAGCTTAGAACTCGATCATTTAAGCATTGTTTTTACTTATTACTGAAGTGAAACTTTTTTAGGCACGTTAGGAGAAAAATTTTAAGGTCGCGTCACGGCAATATCGTCATGGAGTAAAACGACGATTTTGATATCTTTGAATCTTGCCAAAGAAGTTTCACTTGTGACACGTGTGCTCGGCAATTTTGGAGGAAAAAGAAAATATTTTGGTGACGTATAAAAAACGCGATAAAGATGATAATAACTTAACGCTGTCTACTTTTGACTGTTACTTTTGTATAAAATTAATAATGAACTAATCATTGCGGATATCAACGATGTAGCGTTCTTGATGTTATTGTCTTAAACAAGATTGTTATTAAATAAATGGTAGAGGAAGTGAAACAGTAAAAAAGTTGAACAGAGATATTACCTTGAACGGGGAGGTATTGCATCCTACTGAGTCTACTGTATTTCTAGGGTTAACATTGGACGAGAAACTACAGTGGGGAGCCCATGTCAACACCGCTGCAGGTAAGCTCAGTTCTGCTGCATATGCAGTCCGAAAAATAAGGCATCTCACCGATGAAGATACGGCTAGATTGGTTTATTTCAGCTACTTTCATAGCATTATGTCCTATGGAATTCTACTGTGGGGCAGGGCTGCAGATATAGAAACTATATTTATCTTACAGAAAAGAGCCATTCGCTCTATATATAATTTACGTGCTCGGGACTCACTAAGAGATCATTTTAAGAATACTGGTATCCTTACTGTACCATCACAGTATATATTTAATAATATTTTGCATGTACACAAAAGCTCTGACTTACACACAAGAGTAGGAGATAGACACGATTATGGCACAAGGAACAAGAATAGAATTGAAATGCCATTTTTCCGATTAGCTAAAGTTAAAAATTCATTTATGGGTCAAGGTATACGCTTATACAATAGAATTCCTCACAATATTAAAGAGTTTAGTAGTTCTAAATTTAAAACTTACATAAAAAATGTACTAGTTCAGAGAGCGTACTACAGTATTCAGGAATATATGGACGATAAAGACCCATGGAGGGTTGTCGCGTAAAAACCACAGGACAGTTCTTTGGCATATTATGTAGTTAGGTAGATATAAGTTACATATTATGTAAATTTATTGACATTATTTAAAAGAGCAACTATGGAGTTTCTTGCCGATTCTTCTCCATAGATACTGCTTTCCGAATCGGTGGTAAAGGCTTTGTCAGATAGGACGCGTATTTTAGCGCTGCGTAATAGCGCTACAGCGTCCTGTTTTAACGTCGCGCGAGGCTTCGTCAAACAGAACGCTTTAGCGCGCGTTAGGACACAGCAATTGATATTATTAAAGCTGCATGTTGTTTACATAATTATTACTTACGAACAAAACAAGGTACAGCGATATTAACTCCGGAGTCGGAAGAATTTTTTACTTACCAGTTTCATTAATTTCTTCTCCGATTTGTGCCCACAATTTTGCCTTCATTGATATATCTTTATAGTTTATATGAACTATCCTTCGTATTATATAAGCATGGATATTTTCTAACCAATTCTATCAAATTTTCGGTCATTATGCAGTATTTTATTATTATTTTACGCCTATTAACTCCGACGCTAAAATAAAATTTGTAAAAAAATACAACACCCGACGTTAAAGCGTCCTAACGCCGCGACAGAGCGTTGCGTACTACTAGCGCCGGCGCTCTGTTTGACGGTATTCTACGACGCAATGGTAGTAGAACACATCTTAGCGTCATATCGCGGCGTCAACTTAACGCTCTGACGCGCGCTAAGTACGCGTCCTGTCTGACAAAGCCTTAAATGTTAAAAATACTATGTAATGACGATTCGAAAGTGCTACTAAATAGTAGTCTAATTGAATAAATGAATGTTTGAGTTTGAGTTTGAGTTTGAAACTTCCTTGTAAAGACGCAGCAGGGCGCTCAATACTCCAATTATGAATATTACCCTTTTATTTGATGACTCAGTTATTAGTAACTTTGTCATACACATTACACAGTATGTAGAAAAAATAAGATCTTAATAGCGTAGGATAAAAAATAAAAAGTATTTTTGATTATCCACCCTAAATAATATTATATTCTAGAATGTGGCGACTTTACTTCTCATCTCATTCATGATAACTATCAGCACAGAATTTTACATTCGGACTTCCCTAAAAAGGTGGTAGCCAAAATTTAAAGAAGATAAAGCCTTACATTTAAAAATTTACCTACACATATAGACCAAAAAACCATACTATTTTAAGTCCAACCCCAAAGTACATAATATAGTCCAAAATAACTTACAAACGACTTGCATCCTCAGTTGCGGGGATTTCCCGTCGCCCTCCACATTGGACGCAGTGCACGTGTATAAGCCGGCTTGATGCCGCGACACGTTCCTGAGTGCGAGGTTAGTGTTGCCGGTCAATATCACGCCGTTCGCTGGATTGTGTTGTAGGAGCACACCCTGGAAGGGAGGAGAATTTTAGGCTGTTCTGTAACTAAGTAGATGTTAAATATGCTAAAATGGTAAGTATTGTTAGGGTATCATGATAATTTTTCATAATCAATTACCAGTTCAATGTGTATAGGTGCATATACATCAAACGAACATAGAGCTAGAGCAAGAGCATTCTTTCGTGACCTTTTATTGTAAAATTTGCGAGTTGTTGAGCTAATTTAATATAATATTCAAAAGGTCGAATAAAATATGATATAATGAATAGATGTTACATCAAATCGATTGTTATATTTAAATCTCGTAAAGTTAAATCAATTAAAGTGATTATCTCGAGTTTAAAATTAAAATAATAAAGTTAAAACTATTTCGAAATATATTTTTAGATACCTAATTAATTTTCCTTCCTCAAAAAGTAGAAAGAAATTTATTAAGTGCTAAATAAAATATCTTCAAGAAATATTAACTGAAGTCTAAATTATATTCATTATTATGTAGTTGCTCTCGATATTGTTTCTTAACCGCAACCATTAAAAGCACAGTCAGAAATATTTCAGTAATTCAAGTCGCACTAAGCTCAAAGCAAAACAACATCGACGTTGAGCAAGCGAAAATATAAGTACAAAAGAATGCATTTAAATGCAAATTGGATCAACACGATTGTCCTATATAGAAAGGAATATAAAATCATAGACATTTTCTTATTGTTGTTGAATTGTTTGATTAATTTATTTTTTCGTAATACTAGCTGACACACTACTAAAAAAAGAATAAAGGTGAAATGATTTTCATTTCGTTTTGAATATTTGTAATCCATAAACTAAAAAAACATGTATAAACTGAACTCAATTAGAAAATTCTTTAACCACAAGAAAGCTTCAATACTGCTTAAAAAAATTATTTTTATTTTATCCGGATTGACTAGCCAAGAAGTAAGAACGTTCAACTAAATATTAAATAATGATAATATACGTAGTGCTTATACGTAATCAATTTAATACTTATTACTCTATCTTTACCGCAACTATGACCGCAAATCTGATTCTGCTCTCTTTCTCAATTATTCCTATACCTAACAATATTTTATCATTTTACACTATATGGACTATATTTTCCGCGTGATATATTATGTAACGCATGTCAATCAGCCGGGAGGATGAACGCTTGATTGATTTATTAGATACAATAATTAGCTCTAATAGGCCTTGTAACAACGACATGTCCATACATTACCATATAATCGTGTAATATGTCGTAACTACTTATAGCTTGAAGTTTGTGTACGTTTGGACAATTGACACGTACTGGAGAATTTACTTTTACTTTTTTTCGTGTTAGTTTTCAAAATTGTAATGACGTCACATTTAGTTTTGCATATCTTATTTTTCTTTATGACTGTTAAGCATCCACGTTAAGTAATGGTAAGTGTATTTCGCGAATTCAAGCCTGATAATATTAATTTTTTAAAGAAACTGATTAAATTACTACAATTTTTTTACCTAATGAATTCCATACCAAGGCCAAAAATAAGCTTCCTAAAATAATTTTACTTGAAGCTAATTTAAACATTGTCGTCTTTGTATAAACGACTCAAAATTCAAAATAATTTATTCATTGCTTGAACACTTACGTTTCTTACAACTATGACTAGCTTCACTTTCAAGTTATTAGTTTTTTTGCAATGTTAAGCAATAAACATTCTCACATCCAATCCTGTATGTTTATAATATTCCTAGAATGTGACTAGTGATAAAATATTTATTTCCCTACTAGATTTCCGCCCGCAGCTTCGCCCGCATTTTCAAAGGAAAACCCGCATAGTTCCCGTTCCCGTGGGATTTCCGGGATAAAACCTATCCTATGTGTTAATCCAAGTTACCCTCTATATGTGTGCTAAATTTCATTGTAATCGGTTCAGTAGTTTTTACGTGAAAGAGTAACAAACATCCATACATCCATACATCCATACATCCATACAAACTTTCGCCTTTATAATAGTATTAAGATTATTATTTCGCAATATATCACGTACGACACGCTACGTAGAGCTAATAATACGGGTTTTATATCTATCATACACTGAATTATTTATTTTGTATAATATACTCACGTCCTGGTCGTATTTTATTGAGCAAATAAAAGGATTAATTTTTCGTGTCGAATAAATTGACAATGAATGCTGAATATTGACACGAATTGCAATTACTTTTTAAGTAACTGGCGTCGATTCATCATTTTTATTTTCACAGCTTTATTACTACTAGCCACTCGTCTCCGTTCCGCCTGGGTTGATCAAAAAGGATTGAAGCCTATTTAATTTCTCTTTTTAGTAGAGGTACACTAAATTACTCACGCATTGTATTAAACTATTTTTAGCTGTCGTTTAAACAAAAACAATAACCAACCAGAACACAAAAAACTCTTATCCTATTCATCCATTAAAAGTATAAGCGCTAACCACAGCTAGAAAGCGCTAGAAACTCGCAGAACAATAGCGTTCCGCGCCAAAATAACATAGAGTAAGTATATAAACAGACACGTCACTCACATTATGCTCCCACACCACTTTGTAGGCCGGCGGATTGGCGTCGACCTCGCAGCCGAAGTACACGTCGTCGCCCTCTTCTATGTCGTTGGGGTTCATTTTTGCGCCGAGATGCATCCTCGTTTCTGGCACGTCTGTTCAAATATTCAGTCTATGTCAAATTGAGTTTGTTTTTGTATTGAATCGGGAGTTTTCTATGCATATTTGATTTTAATACGCGGCAGGTGACTGGGATTGAAGATCTGTAACTTCAGTTTGTTTAAAATAATAGATGTTTGCGCATTCACAAGACGATATAAAAGTTTAAAATTTGGAATGTATTCCTTAAACTATTGATGAAATAAAGTGTTAATTTATTCCCAAAAATAATGTAAAACTTAACCAGCTTCATAATGAATTTTCCTCCTATCTTATATACATATTATACCATCTTCCAATAAGACGCAATATTAATTATAAGGGTAAAAACTTGTACGTTTTCATGTTCAGATACATCCGTGCTTTGATTACATATCATTTTGTGGGCTTCAACGTATCTGTTTCGTGGTTTGCGGTTGCGGTTATATTAAACTAAGCAACGATTGGACCGTCAGACTTCCTAGATCCACAAGGAGTTTGTTACTAATGAGGTTTTATATTTATAGCAATTAATAGAAGCCTATTATTTGTATAATATAATAGATGCTTGGATAGTTTTACTTTGTAATTGAATTGAATGCCACTTGATGGAACTGCATTTTTGAAGGTTTAGTGATAAATTTATCATTAAGTTCATTTCTAAAAGATTATAATCTATTTGACTTTGTATAGCAGCCCCTTTTATTTTGAAACATTTAAATTGTACCCCATCGATTACCGAAAATTAAATAGAAGAATAATTAATAATTTTAAACAGGTTAGAAAACAAGCCTTTTCTAGGTCATATAACTGGGACATTACTATTTAATCCATCAGTCCCGGTATCACAGACACAATAGAAAATCTATTGTGTCTCGCCCCGATCGGGCCGTTCGGTGGTCAACGGGTTAAAATGCTTCCTAATTTAACAAATATCTGAATCTTAGTCTCTATCCACGATCCAACACTAGAAATAAACAGTACCAAATAATGGAAGAGTACTCACAATATATGTTAAGGGGCAATTTACTTTCAATAGTGGATCTGTTAAATTTCTCGTGCTCTGCCTTACAAGTGAGGACTTGACCGTTGTGCTCTTTGAGCGGAGTCCACTGCAGTAGAGACTGCGTCTCGTTTTTGTCTTCTAAATCCTGAAAATAAATGCATTTTAGAAATGTATATTGGGATTATGTTATTGGTCTATACTTTGAATTATTAAAACTCAAACTCATACATTTATTCATTCAACTAGACTTCCTTAGAAGCACTTTTGAATCGTCATAATAATTTAATATTTACCACTGAATATTAGTAGATATTATTGAAATAGCATAATATAATAATGAAACATGCGAAATTGTCCAACCGTAACAAGCGTGATTTGTAAAATAATATTGGTAACCGATTAAAATACTGATTATTAGAATATCGTATAAGCTATTGTTAATGGCAATTCTGGATTCAATATTTTAAATGGGCCAAAATGTATGTGAATTCGATATAGGTAAATAGCTACATAAATGTATGCTTATATAAAAGCGGAAGAATTTGTTTGTTTGCTTGATCGCGCGACCAGGAACCACGGGTCCGATTTGGAAAATTATTTCACTGTTATGTACATATTCCATTATTATTGTCCCATAAATTCTTCTCCCAATAATATAGTGATATTATGACTGGCTATTTCTTACACATATTATTATGTATTTTGTTAATAATCAAGCTCTTCATAAGGAAGTCTTGTTGAATAGACTAATTCCCGGTCTTCCGAAAGTAACAAAAGCGCTTCTAAATAGTCTAATTCCATAGTTAAAAACTTACCCGTTGCTTAGTAACTGAATTGAGTTGTTTCCCGCCAAGCCACCACGAAATGGTGGCTGGTGGTCGCGCGCCGGTTGACTTGCACCATAGCTCGGCTTTCCTTCCTACTGATAGCGGCTGTTCTCGAGACACTATCTCTACTGTTAGAGGCCGTACTGTGGACAAAAAGGTCAGTTTTCATACATTTGATTGAAACAGTAAAAAAGAGCATGTGTTCCGAGTATACGTGTCAGAAGTGAAACTTCTTACTTAAAATTTTACTCTCAACGCACATAAAGAAGTTTCACGTCAAAACATATTTATCGTTTGTAAATGAATACCTACTGTTGGATAATTATTTTCTGTGTCGATATCATCCCATTCAATTTATGAATAATTTATGAACTTGCTCAGAGTCGAAAATACCTAATTTACTAAAACCATAACTTGAATGGCGTTATCAGCTAAATTATCAAAACATCATCATCAAAAGCTTATTTATTTCCACACATTTACTTGAGAACACGATCCTCTTATCCATAATCCAGCCACGTTTCCAACATTTGGTCGTACAAAAAATGTACCGTTAAATAATATCTTTAATAACAAAAATATTGAAAAACAAGCATATAATATCCTAAGGAGGAACAATATTACACGTTACCCTCCGAATTTCCCCACACTTGCCTCAAATATTTCCGTTCCCCGCTTCAAGTATATTTTGATAAAGAGTTTTATTTCGCTCGAATAGCAAGTAACCCGCCAATAAATATTATGCTTTAATACATAAAAGTAACAGGAACAGGCTTCTTATAGGCATTTACGTACATGTAACTGAATATTTTTCTATCTCTCCTTTGATATTGCGTTTGAAATTTCTTTTTACGGCTTTGCGATGTATTAGGCAGTAAGTAGATGGGATGGGAATGAGGATTGGACGCACCTGCGACTAAGTGTCTCAGATCCATCTAGTTGGTCATGCCCTTACTGCGCACATATTGAAGTATTTTACTTATACATCCTACTAGTATTAAAATGCGAAAGTTTGTATGTTACTTCTTCACGCAAAAACTGCTGAAACGATTTTCATGATTTGGTAGACACATAGATGGTTGGATTACCACACAGGATATTTTTTATCCCGAAATTTTTATGGGAAAGGGAACTATAAGGCATTTCCTTTGACTACGCGGGCGAAGCTGCGGGCGAAAAGCTAGTAACAATAACGACTATATTATCTTATGAAACATTGCATAGTATAATAATGTTCATATTGTGTACGTTTATAATGCCTTTATTAAATATCAGCACGAGAATAACGCTTTTAAAACCAGGACAACGAGATATACCTGTATAAGTCCCCTCTAAGTAGGTAGACTGTAAAACAAAGGCGATACTTTGCTTTGTGGACATTGTGATAATGTATAAATATAGAAGCAACACACCTACACTCGGTGCTATTTAAAATTTTACTACTTAGCCTACCTTTATTGTTTTTATGGAGGCAAAAGGCCTTCATAACTACGAGTAGCCTCGGCCACGCATGAATCACGAGCTATTACAAAACAACACTATATGAAACAATTGACGGGCGAAAGTATTACCAACGAAACAAAAGGGAACTTCATTCGCCGTCATTTTTCCAGGCAAGTATGAAACAAGTTTTATTTCTGAGAAATATATTCTGTTTAGTGAAGCGAAAACATTTCGCGCTGCGGAGTTGGGCCGCACCTGCATTCACCGCAATGCAATTTTTCCGAGTAAAACAATCATTTATACGAAACGTGATGAAAATACGCCGAGTTTAGAGTAATTTATTATTACTCCAAGTTGGGCGTTTTATTAAATTCTCTCGAGTTAATTGATTTAAGTTCATTTTTTTCCCGAAAACAACTCTGAAACTGTGGAATTTTCTTATTTATTACTTTTTACGGCTCGCGTCAAAAAGTTCAGTTGGTAATATTGAATGAGATTTCATACAACTTTTTTAATTAGCAAGGTCTTTGGCACGGATGGCTGAATAATATGAAATATGAAATTGTATGGCTCGGTTGGCTAGAAAGGAAATTGAAGGCGAGTGTCGATCGATCACTGAGGAGCGGTAGTTGTTTAAAATATATTTTTAAAATATTATATTTTCACGACCGCGGTATTACTCAAGATGATCAATGAGCTAATAGACGTTATTTAATGTATCGCGCTTAGCTTA
>CAJQZN010043786.1:0-23673 GCA_907164685.1 Colias eurytheme | reverse complement strand
AAGTTTTCTAATTATATTGTTTCATTATTTTAATGTCTTGTATTTTGTAAGAAGACATCATGCAAATCACCTCATCTGCTGTCTTGCAACTGATTTCAGATCTTCATCCAGCCATAAAATATTTTGTAAGATTTTTAATATTTAGCCTATTTATAATTATGTAAAAAAATGCAATACAAAGACATGGATGACTAGGATATTGCTAGACATAATACCAAAAAAAACAGTATTTTAAGAATAACATTATTATTTTCAGAATATATATGTGATGATTGTGGAAAAACATTTAACCGAAGACAGCACATAGTCCGTCATGTTAAACTTCACGCGAATTCCAGGGAAAATACTCTTTACTTTTGCCCTTTTGAAAACTGTTTTAGGTAGTATGTGTTTAAAAATAAATTCATTTTACTTTTTATTATTTCCCGTAATATGTTCGAACCTTTTTTTATTTCTAGGCATTATTCAAGGAACAGCAATTTAAAACAGCACATACAAGTAAAACATGAAGGGATGACTTTTAATTGCCATCTTTGTGATGCAAAATTGACTACAATGGTAAATTTTATTATTACTCAAATTTGTAGAAACGAAATGAAAACCAGAGTAAAAGATGTAAATGTACATTTATTTTAATTTACAGGCAAAATTGAATGAACACATAGAAAGGCACAATCGTCCAGCAATGTATAAGCCACCAAAGACATTAGTTACAGGTAGAAAAAAACGCAAAGATGCCTATGTTCCAAGGACAAATACAGCCCTAAAATTAGCAGGACTGCACTGTTCCTTTGAACAAAATCCATATATGGCTCAAGGTGGAACTGTTGAACCTAATTTAGAAAATGGAGGTGTTAACCAGCTGTGTAATATAGGAATCCAACACGAAAATCCTGTAATCATTTGAATTTAAAACTGATTAGTTGAAAATTGTGATAGTACCTCGAATGTACAATAAAAAAATATTTATAATTAACAGGTACTTTTATTTTAAACCTAATGTCTTGAGTCTCGCATGTTTGTGCACATTGTTTGTGTACTTGGTACCATCATGCATAATCGACAATCGTTACGTTCTTGTCGTTCGATGTTTTAATCTATGCAGTTGCTCAGTGCAGTTGACCTATATACTCTGTGGTTGTCAGTCTGACATTTGTGTCACTGTCATGTTCAAATTTCAAAACTGACACATGAAGCCCACAGTCAACAGACAGCTGGGCATATCACAGAGCAAGTAATATAGGGGCATATCAAATAATATCATTTTTAAATCAGCTGTTGCCGCTTTTGGCTGCAGCTACAGTGTATATAGTTTTATGTATTGCTGTAGTTTCTACAGTAATTATTACGTTCAATATATACCTGTATATACGTTAATCAATATAAGATTGACCTAGTTAATATTTGCTTACTAATCGTTTCATACAATAACATTAAGTGTTACTTGTGCTTGCACTTTATAAAGAAAAATAGTTTTTACAATATTCAAAGAATTTATTGCACATTCCTAGTTACTAATTATGGAGTTCACTTTAAATGTTTTTACATTGAACTGTTGGTGTGTATATTTCTTTTTCATCCATAAATACTTTTTAATAAATCAACATTTACTAATTATTCACTCTTTATTGTTTAGGGGCATTCCATTTGTATCAAAAAACCGTAAGGAACGAATGGAAGCAATAGCAAAATATTTACTCACTAGTGATCATAATATAGTGTGCCTGCAAGAGGTTTGGAGCGAACAGGATTATTTATTTTTCAAGGAAAACATAAGTACTGCCTTTCCACATTCCCATTATTTTTATAGGTAAATATATAATATTTTTACAGTTGAAAAGAGATTGTAATATAATTAATTTATGATTTTTAGATTAAAGTATTTTTGTTTAATATTATGTTAGTTTTTAATTATTATATACATGAAAAATATATTCTAAGATGTTTATAAATAATATGAAATCTGCTGATAAAAATATATTTTATATTAATATTTATAAAAAAATATTTATTATGATTTTAGCGGTGTGTTGGGTTCAGGACTGTGCGTGTTCTCTAAATGGCTCATACAAGATGTTTTCTATCACCAGTGGCCGCTAAATGGCTACATACACAAAATACACCATGGTGACTGGTTTGGAGGCAAAGGGGTTGGCCTGTGCAGAATAAAATACATGGAAAGACTGATAAATGTTTATTGTACTCATGTAAGTAATAAAAAGATAAAGCTCTTGACATGATAACACTAGCTGAAATAATCTATGAATTTGAGTTTATCAGTGTTCAATGACTGGTTTTGTGAAATAATATTTGGTACCTACCTAGTATTTAGTTTTTATATATATTTGTTTTTCCCATATAAACAAAAAAAAACTCCCATTTCCAGAGGATTATGATTATATATCATACTTTTAATATTTTTATTTGTTTTTAATTAACATTCTAAACACACATATGGCTTGTCATATATTTAAAAAAATCCCAGTTATCTATGTAATGAAAGCTCAATAACCACTATGTATGTTTTGTTATTGATTCCTTTGTTTTATGTTTCATTGTAATTGAAGATATTAATTGCAGTTCAATGTTAGTTTAACAGTTAACACAATGCTATCATGGACTCATTACCATATCTCCTATACAAACAAATGTAATTGACAAAACATGTATACTTAATGATAAAAATTATTATGGATATACAACATGCTTTAGAACACTATTTTTATATGTATATTAATCAGACGGGTATTATTTTATTTTATTAAGGGCCTATTTTTTTGGAAACTCACTACAAACTATCTCGCTCAACAAATTCAATGTTCCAAACATTATTTAAAATATTAGTAAGTATATGAAATTTTTATCCAGTTACACGCAGAATACAATGATGATGACACATATGTCATCCTCATTAAGTTTATTACATATAATAAATTCATTGTGTTTAATTATGTAAATAAATTCATTTTAAGGGCTTAATTTTTTGTAAACTCTCTACAAACTATCTCACTCAACAAATTCAATGTTCCAAAAATTATTTAAAAAATTAGTAAGTACATATATGAAATTTTTATCCAGTTACACGCAGAATACAATGAAGATGACATATATTTGGCACATCGAGTTCTGCAAGCACATTCCACGGCTGAGTTTATTAATCTTACCTCACCACCAGCCGACATATCTATCTTAGCGGGAGATCTCAATACTGCACCAGGAGAACTGTCCTTTAGGTAATTTCTGCAAGTCATTTCTGTTATAATAATTTGGATTTTTTTATATTAAACATTTTGATGGAATACAAACTGATTAGATACCTAAATTTAGTAAATTTTGGTTTTTGATATATGTACGAATATCAGTTTCTTATGTAAAAAAAAAAACTATGTTATGGTACATAAATTATTTTAATAATGGAATTTTTTCTTATCAGTTCATATTTTATTTAGTTGTAATTATTTATTTGTTACAGATTAATAACACAGATACCAAACTTGATAGACCCAGGCAGCATTGGAGCAGCTGGCGACGGCCCAACATCGATAAAAGCAACAGGGACATGTGATAATATCAACAATAGTTATTCTAATCCTAAAATAGCAAAGGCCTGTCCAGAGGGAAAGAGAATTGATCATATATTGTATCATGTAGATCCTGCTTGGGAGGTAATGTTTTTTTATATGCATATTTTTTAACAGTTTTCTTTAAATATTAATAATTTCTTATAAATAGGAAATTTTTAAATGTACATTCATAGTAATGTGATGGACAGACCGTACTTAACCAGACCTACTTGTCATAACAAACACAATAATGAAGCTATTAAAAACATATTAAAACCATTAATTAACATAAATAATTCCATTTCAGGCCGAAGTGATTGACATGAAAAATCCTCTGGAAGATAGAGTACCAGGTCAAGACTTTTCATACTCCGACCACAATGCTGTATCTCTGCAGTTGAAAATAAAACCGTCAAATGTTAAAAATAAAATACGATCACAGAGTTCAATTGATAGTTATGATGATACGATAATAGAAGCAATCAAAGTTTGTAAGGAAGCAATGGTGACTGTAGCTAAATCGAAAAAGTTGTACCTTTTTACCGGAACATTGATTTTCATGTTTCTCCTTGGTTCAGTCGGATTTTGGCCCAATATCATAATTGCAGATGTAATTAAGATTCTAATGACCGGTGTATGCTTCTATTATATAGTAATGGGATCACTTTGGAATAGAATTGAGATGAACAGTTTAAAAGCTGGTTTGACAGCATTGGAAAATTTCAAAAGTAGCAGAAATTATGATTTGGGTAAATCGAAATATTAAATGGAGCGCATTTATTCAACAGAAAGGCGATGAGATTTAATTCCTATACAGTAATATATTATAACTCATCAGTATTTATATAATACGTATTTTAGTTTAAGATGGTTACATATCCATTACCAAAAAAAGTTTATTATAAATAAATAAAAAACTTATTAGAAATGTAAGTCACGTTTAATCTGTTATATATATTTGATTATGCAAAATAATTATATGTTTTTGTTCTGAAAATTGTTTACTTAAATTACATACTTAGCTATTAAATCCATAATATATTAGAAATAACTTTTTTTGTATGCATTGTACAATGTACATATTTATTATGATCAATAGTTATACCGGTATACGTTTTATTCTTAGCTACCTATTTTGTTGAAAATTAATTTTCCATCATTCAATGAAAGAAGAGGAGTCGTAGGTAATTATCAAGATTTTAAGAGATTAAGCACTGTAGGGGTCTGTGTCCCTATGATGTGTGTTGTTGACCCCTACAGTTCATTCATAATATTTTTATTAAAGCTATTTGTACTTAGTCAATAATTAAATGAATATTTAAGTGACGCTCATGTATTTAAGAATATTATATCGAATGTATGTGATACTATAATAATTAAATTTGCATTTTATGTACAACTACATGACTTTAGTTATAATTTTCCTGTTTATAAAAATTATAAGAAATAAATGAAATTCGCAACTTAGAAAAACTTTTTATTTCATACAACAATGCAATGCAAAAATTACATCCTTTAACAATATATCACATTCCAGATTATTCACCATAAAGTTTTTTTTTTATCCGCCCAATATTATGCATCCAAGTACTATGAACTTGACACTTTATGGCAAGAACAATACTCGAAAACGAAGTTATTCTAAAACTTAAGATACAAACAACACAATATATTATAAGAATCATATCTAGGCAGTTGAAATAAAAATAATGAATATAAAATTTTGATATTTTGTACTTAGTACGTTACTTGTACAAAATCATTTATTAAGTTCATTTTTCATTCTTAACAAAATCTTTTATTTATTTTATTTTAGTTCATTTTAGATTTAATTAAATGCTCAAATGATTATAAGAAACGAACGAAATTAATAGTAATGATTATTTTTTCTTCCCATTAAATCATAGGTGTTATTTTAGCAACTGGGTTATACTATGATTATGTTTCATATTATGTACATTGATATAGTATATTATAGCCTAAAATTGCACTCGATAGTTATTTCAAAGTAAACAGCACACAAAATACTCTGGTTAAGTACAGTGGTTTGACAAAATGTAAATAATTGTTCTAGAAATTTGGAATGCAATATTAATACTTAATCTAGCGAGATAAGACTACTATCACTTCAGTTATTATATATGAAAATCAGTATCCAATAAATATTGTGATTCATAACGAAATATATCAAGCATTTCATGCAATATATTATTAAACTTTCGGGTCAGGCGTTTTGTTATCGTCAGATATATCGAGTAAAGGGTCAGTTTCTGAATTTAGTGAGCCAGTGGCTATGGTATTTTCGAGTGAGCCATACACGGATGGTCTAACTTCTACTGAAGGCGGTTCAGTTGCTTCTACCGTCAAGTCAGGTGCAGAACTTGATGCATCCTGTTCAGTTACCAATCTCGAACTCTCGTCATACCCTCTTGTCATGTGATACTGCGTTTTACCTCGTAATCTCCTACTGAATGAGCTTCCTGAAATTCAAATAAAATTTGTAAATTTACAAAAACTAAATGGCAGGTACCTACTATTGTGTTATTGTTTATGTCCATTAAGGCTGCTTTTGTTAGGAAAAAAAAATGTATAGGAGCTATGTTAATCATTGGATAAAGTGATCTAACTACTCACTTTTCCTATCTAGCAGCTGTTTATTCTATTCATTGCAGGATTACAAAGCTATACACAGATAGTCTCACAATACGGAAGACGCGGGTTCGAATCCCGCTCGTGATCGAATTTATTCTATTACTAGCGTTCCGCCCCGGCTTCGCCCGTGGTACATATCTCGCAATAAAAGGTAGCCTATGTTCTTTCTCAGGGTCTAAAGATTATCTGTGCCAAATTTCATCAAAATCGGTCCAGTAGTTTATGCGTGAAAACCATACATACATACAAACCTTTCCTCTTTATAATATTAGTATAGATTTAAAAATGTATAGTCTGACAATAAACAACTGTTTCTTAAATCTTACCCACAACACCAAGATGCTCAGATATATCTCTCTTAACGTCAGACACGTCCCACATAGCCAGGAACGAGCCGAGACAAGATGGCGACGGGTCCAGCGGCGATACATACGGCTTGTATGAAAAGCTGTAGTGATGGGCAATCGCCGCTAAGAACATCTCTATACATATAAGGAAGTCCTGAAAAATATTATTCATTTGATTGATAATTGGATTCATTATAAAAGAAATGTATTTTCAATACTATTTAATTTTAGTTAAACTATTTAAATATAAAGTTCATAAATATTTCATTATTTTAAAAGAAAGCAGTGCTTATGTAAAACAAAAAATGAGGGTTGAATTGTACCTCACTATCCATATTATATTCTTTTTAATTTTTCAAATATTTATATAAGGGATTCATTCCTTCATTAGGATAGGAACTAGTTATTAGTACAAGGAAAATTATTAAATCCCATCTTCATGAACAATTAAATTTAAATCTTACTAGCTTTCCACCCGCGGCTTCGCCCGCGCAGTCAAAGAAACACCCGCATAGTTCCCCTTCCCGTGGGATTTCCGGGATAAAACCTATCCTATGTCCCGGGGTAAAAAGTAGCCTATGTCCTTTCTCGGGTATCAAAATATCTCTATGCCAAATTTCATGCCAATTGGTTCAGTAGTTAAGGCATGATTGAGTAACAGACAGACAGACAGAGTTACTTTCGCATTTATAATATTAGTATGGACTTTAGAGGTCAATCAACTGACATTTATTTAGAGGCAATAGCCAATAGCCATGTTTGGATATCTGTTTATTAATAGATAAGGTGGTGGTAAACAAAGTGCACAGACCTGTAATTTGGAAGACATAATCTTTATCTTGTCTTTATCAGAAATATCAAATATTGTTGATATCACTCCACAGTATACCAAAATATTGATGATTACACCTTGGCTGAAAATTAAATCATACAAACCTTTAAAAAATATAATAATAAAGATACATAAATGAATTAATTGTAAGATTCTAATCTACTAAAGAATTTTTCAACTATGTACAGTCCAATTTAACACACAGAACCAGTTTGATTTCAACACAGATAAATTTCAACAGATAGTAAAGTAACTTGTTTCCTCTAATTTAAATAATACTCACAAGAATGAGAAGAATACAACAGCCTTGATGCATAGGAATTTTCCAATGGGCTTCATTGGTTTTAGCTCAGTCCTATTGGCTCGGTAGAATAGTACCAAGCAGTACATAGCCACAAATTGTGAGAAATTATTTATAGCAATCATGTAAGGAAACGCTACATTGGGACTAAAGTCACTCTCGCCATAAACACCGCAGAGCTCACATATCATTGATATTACTGTTGTTAGAGGCCTTACAAGTGTATATTGCAGGATACCATGCTTACAATTATGAATGAATTCACTGAAAACAATTTTTAAATCAATTAAATGGTAAAAACATGTTTTAGTGATAACAATATTATATTTTTCAACAAATCTGTATATTGTTATTTGATAAAACTGAGTTAATGTTTGTCTAGTAATTGTAATAATCACTACTCTCTTGACTTGTTTTTAACATTATTAAAATTCAATTAAAAAGTGATTTATTGTTTGATTGCAACTAAGAATGTTTATGAGATAAGGAGGTCATTATTACTTTTTAGATAAACATATTTATATAATTTCAGACAAACAAGATGAAAAAAATCATTATTACCTTTTCCTCGTCGAAATAATAATAAGTCAAATATGTTAAAGATTCAAAATATAAGTTGTGGATTTTTCAAGTAATATTATGAAATAATTTTGAAAACAACTTTACAAAAGATGTAATATTTCACAATAGGTAAAGTCATAAATTAAAAATAAAATCATTGAACACCTTACCTTCCCATTTCCCATGGGGCCAAACAACACAATGGGAATATATGATAGACTTGTGGTTTTAATTCCAATGAAGCTTCAAGGTCATTACCATCATTGAGGTAATTCAGAAGGTATTTCATAAAATTATAAATTACATAGGCTTCATAACATTCTCTCAAAGAGTCCATATAAATGGACTGCTCAGGAAATTCCAATCCAAGCCATGCATTTAAGGCATAAATTGGTACCATCCATAAGATCCTGCAAGTTTAAGGAAAATGATTCTTATAAGGAAAAAACAAATATTAAAGACAAGAGCTTATAAATTACTGACTCATGGATAAAAAAATATATTGGGAAATTTTACAGGAAAGCACTACTTTTTGTTAACTTTCACTCACCTTATAATGTGTTTTTGAAGGGAAGGTTTAGTGTAATGGACTATATGTTGTGTAATCTGCCAAATTGATATTGGCATGGCAAGGAGAACAAACCCACCAGCGACGAGGGTTCCTTGATCTGATTTTGTAAAGCCATTTTCTATGGCATGTACAATGAGCGTTGGCACTAATACAATTACCAACAGGATATACGTAGCTATAAAGAAAGGTCGTATCCATAGTCTCCACTGGCCAAAAAACGAACTAATTGGTGGTGTGCACATTTTTTACTCTTTTAATTACGTGCTTATAACTTTCTTCACCCGACAAACATGTCCATTACAGAAAGTCACTTTCAAAGAATAATTAAACAAATTGTGATTCATATGGATGCACAATAAACAACACTTGTAAAAAACATCAACATGTAGAAATTTTTTAATAAGTATATAATTATTTTTAATTCACTTTTTATTTATATTTTGCACCTATTCACTTACAATGAGGTATTATTTTTACCCACAATCCACATAAAACTAAAATATTTTCGTCGAATACGAACAGTCAATATTGAATTATGAATATTAATTATTAATCACTTTTCGACATTTGACAATATTCTGATTTGACAATTGAGTATTGACACTAGTACACACAGACAGTAGGTACATATTTAGTACATGGTAGATACCATGGTAGGTACACACACAACATAAATATTAATATGGATAAGCATGACATTTGTATACGAATGATCGGTCAATTATTCGAATGAACTGAAATAATGTCCGAATTATTTCATACAATTATTACATTTTTATGGTTTCTGCCTTCTACTAGCATCAAAACTGCAAAAAATCTCTAAACTATACCACAACAGAAATGAACAAATTTTCATGCTTTTATTACCATAATAATTGTAAAATAAAAGAAAAACAATTAAACTATCATAAATTGGCTTATTGTGAATTATTTATTTATTACGCCTACAAAATTATAGTGTAAAATTTGGTATAATCCATGATTTTCGAAAAATAAATACTGATCACTACAGCTAAGCCTACAGAGATCTAATAACTTTGCTAAAAACTCACAAAAAAAGAAAAAAAGTGTCTATGAAGATTAAAATGTCAATCAGTGTTGCTACCACCTAGAAATGCAAATATCGCAACAAGTTTTTTTTAGTTCATCTGATCTATCGAGTTGCGAGACGAGTGAGAGAGTAGATAGTAGATACTACCTAGTTAGCTAGCATTAGCTAGTATTAGTTGTATGGAATGGGTTCGTTTAAAATTATTTCTTATAAGAAAATTTAAAAAGGTAAAATTAATGTGATACCATGATTTATTTGTAAATTGCTGTTAACTAAAAGTGGGGACCCACTTATTTGTGCATTTACAGTTATTCGCGTAACACGTATTTTGTGCATAGAGTTCGAGCATTGAATTAGGCCACATAGCGATCTCTCCCTAAAATACCGCTGTTCTGGCTGTCGAGTGTCGACGTATCGAGACGGGCCAGCAAGTGAGTGCTATGTCTTGTTAATAATTGCAAATAAAATTGCATTAAACAGTTTAGATTGGTGATTATAAAGTAAGGAATAAGTATAGGATGTGATAGATAAGGTTTATAAATAGTCTATCGCAACTCGATTATTCGTATGTTTTCGTAAATGGGTCACCTCGCCATTCTTGAAGAATGAGTTGCAAGGTGTTTTAGATTGAAATGGAGCTTTAATTTGTTGGGTTTTGATTATTATATCGTTAGTGGATACAGCTTATAACGTGTTTTTGTTTTAGTTAAGTGAGGCGGGAGAGTGATGAACAAAAAAGGCCGCGAGTTAATGTGATGTCATCAAAAGGGGAAACAGAGGCCGACTCTGGCACCGTGTCGCCAAATCTTGCTGCTGTTAAAAATGAACCGGTGAGTGATATCTTTAATTATTTAAATAATAAATATACAACATCCCAATGTCAGTAGAAAAAGTAGGGCAATGTTGTTGAACCTACTTCTGGTTTACATAGCTGCTATTCCATTAAGTTTATTACGAACTTAAACAAAACTTATGTAATCTATTATTTATCTCTTGGTTCACACAAATAATTATTAGCATAGAATTATATTCTACACCATGTAGCTGTCCTATTAAGTTATATTTGATACAAGTATAAAGTTGGCAAACCATAGTTTTTAAAGCCATATCAGTTTAAATTCCTGTTTTGGTTTTCATTCTTAGCTTTAATTATTACAAGTATCTTTTAAACTAAGTATATTAAACCTCATACTTTTACAAAACTATCTATATTATAATTATTACTTCTTATAAAGTATCAAACTACCTAGTTGAATAAGGATTATTTTTTTTACAAATTGATGATCCATTTATTTATGATATATTATACATTTACAATATTTATCAACAATTTATAGGAAGAAATGAAAATGTTTTGCTATCTTTAATTAAAATAAACAAGGAGTTTGTTTGGTTGTAACTGAAAGTTTTAGAAACTGCTTAAACAGTTTTGAAAAGTTTATTAACGAACAAAATGTGATATAATTCTTTAAGTGACTTTACATATTTCTTTAGTTTTTATCCAAACCCAAATCAATTGGTGGTTGTGTCACAGACACAATAGAAAATCTATTGTGTCGTGGACCAATCGGGCCGTTGGGGGCTCAATGGGTTAAATAATCGACTTTGGAAAAATTAATCAGGTGCACATGAATGGAGGTTAAAAATTAAGTTCTGTTATGTACTTAATAATAATATTCCAGCTAATGGACTATAATATTAGACCTGTGCTCTAAGTACACTTAATTACCTATTCAAAATTTACTTAATTAGTGGTATATTAGCTAGCTTTTTAATTGTTACAAGAAATGTTCAGAGAATACCATTGTGCTTTTTTTTCTATTGTTAATACAATTTGTATCATTACTTTGATAATATGTAGCATTATGTTTTCATCATTATCCAATCAAAATATAATATACCTTTATCCTGAAGCTTATAATATTTTGTTACTGGTCACTTGCTTTTTTACTTGCATTATAAAACTTGCTTATAACAAAATGCTTCTTATTCATAAAAAAAACTTGACAGAGGTGGATTATTTAAGAAACAGTGGAATTGCAATACAAGAAAATTTTTCATATCATTATTTTTCTTTTTATGAAATGATGTTATGTATGAAATTATGTGTTCTTTTATTGGATTATTTGGGGTTGAGGTGTGGTTGTTCCTGAGATTAGGATGTTCTACCAAACAAATAAACAAACTTTTCAGCTTTATAATATTCAATAAGATTATTTTGAATATATAACAAAACATTATAATTGTTATATATCTGTAATAGCAGTATATAAAAGGAAAAATGAATGATGTGTATTTGTAAGGATATTTTTAATGCTAAATATTTTTGTTTATGAAACATTGGGTTTAACGCACGCTGACCCACATAACTGTACTTACTTTCAAAGGAATATTTCTTTCTATTTTTGCACTGCTGTTCTGCTCATATTGTAGAGTAATGTTAGATGCTATATATATCCTAGCCTATATACTTCCTAGATAAATTTAATATTTATGCAATGTTTAAATTTTTCAATTCAAACCAGTGTAGTTTCTCAGATGAGTGTATTTAACCAATCTCTTTCAACATTGTATTATATTAGTATAGATCCTTAGTCTTTAATTATAAGTTTAATATAAATATATTAATGGTATTACATGGTATTCGAAATTTATTAGGGTTTCTAAGAAATACTTATAAAATAGACAAAATATTTCTTTCAGACGGTGGCGGCACCTAGTAAAGAAACTCCAAAGCGGGGCAGTGGTACATTACTTAAATGTACCACTTGCAATAGTTTTAGTACCTTAAGCACACGGGCTTTAAATACCCATATGGCGCAGTGTTCACCGGATAACAATAATGTGGCCGCAGCTCAGAACACCGACACGCGGCCACACAGAAAGCTCTTCGAGTGTGATGTGTGCAATATGAAATTCTCAAATGGCGCTAACATGCGCCGACATAAAATGAGACACACCGGCGTAAAACCCTACGAATGTAGGGTGTGCCAGAAGAGATTTTTCCGCAAGGATCATTTAGCCGAACACTTTACAACTCACACCAAAAGCTTGCCATACCATTGCCCGATTTGCAATAGAGGATTCCAACGACAGATCGCGATGCGTGCCCATTTCCAAAACGAACACGTGGGACAGCATGACCTCGTTAAAACTTGCCCGCTTTGTAGTTACCGTGCGCCGACAATGAAGAGTCTCAGAGTTCATTTCTTTAACAGGTAACATTAGAATACTGCCTCTGATGATGGATATCTAAAATTTTATTTTAAAAATGAAATATTATTTTTCAGGCACGGTATCGATCTGGACAATCCAGGTCCCGGCAATAACTCTGTTTCCCTTCTCGCTGCTGGCATCGCGAATGCCGCATACGCCGATGGTACAATGGACCCTAGCACGCTGAATGCACTCGGAGCTCTTGGCTCTGGACTATCCGTATCGGTTGCGGCAGCTTACTCCGACAGTGGAGATAGTAACGGCGAAAGATCTGTTGACAATGCAACGCCACCTATGCACTATTTGACCCCTCATGTCGAAATATCTATGGCAGATAATAATGACACCTTCTCTCCAGGGCAAACAAACCACATGAGTAATTCAGGTATGTTTTATTAATATATTTATTATGTTTTGAGAATATTAGATTCACTGACCATTTACAGTTTTCCTTTTTATAATAATTTTCCTTTATATTCTAATATACTTTAAGTAAGGTTGTACCACATAATTAACTACATTGCGGAAAACTAGCCTTAATATACAGATCACATGTACCATAATGTCATAGAGCCTTTTTGCAATTAATATATTATAAGATCCACTTGAAGTTAAATTGTATTTTAAATGTAAGTGTAACATAAATGTTTAGGTACTGTGTTTTCTTATGTAACAGCTAGAACTAACCTACCCTATTATCCTCATTAAAGCTTTTTATAGTTTGACCTAATGATGAGATTGAGAGGAAATTAAAATGTTTAATGCATTAATATATCCAACAGTGATTTTTTTTTATTGGCCCAGTAGTTTCTTATCAAAACATTTATTTTATGAGTACAGATAAAAAAAGGCGGGTTGCACTCCGGGAGTGCCGGCAGAAGTGAAAACGGCATGTTTGATATTTTGGAATGATATCCGTCTTACGCTTTTTCGATCAGGTCACGTGTCCTGACGCGAGTTTAAGATTTTATACCCATTACAGAAAAAGTGCTCAACGCCGCTAAAGAAGTTTTCACTTCAAAAATCACTTCGGCTCCCCTAAATCATGATCGATAAATGTTCTACATAAACAATCGAATATTTCAGAGTCCCGTATGAATGGCGAAGGTCCGAGTTCGCCGCAGTCCGGCGACAGCGCTGTCGCAAGTAGCTCACTATCCGCCGGCCTGCCCACTAACATTACCCCGTCCATCACGCTCATACCTATCAAGCAAGTATGTGTTTTGTAGTTTTGTCTGTATTGATGAATAGTAACTTAGTAATTTTTGCAAAAGGCATTTGGTTATACATTAGAAGTTTTATTAACAAACTATGGCTTATATAAACAATATAAAAAGTGCTTTCAATTATAAAGGATGAATCATGATGAAAAGCTTTAAAATCCAAAAGTTCAATTACTGCAAATATGCGTACTAAATAACTAACGGGAATTCGTCTCGCGGGCAGGACTTGAGCAACTGTTCTTCTTTTCAACTTTTTAAAATAAATAAGTACGATTTTTAATAAAGTGTATGAATCATTGTCGTTAATCGTAATTATTTTAAATTTGCTAATTGATTTCACAAAAATATTTAAACGATACATACTGCGTATGTATTTGTGCGTCGCACATTATTGGTTCGTTTGGAATGCTAAGTATTGTTGTTGAATAGGAACCGAATGCTCAAGACGAGTCGAACTCCGGCGAGCAAGGCGACGCGAACAGCGGCGACAAACGTGACGTGTCGTCGAGCCTCCCGTCCCTTATCAAAGTGTCGCCGCTCAAGAGCCTCTTGCGGGAAGACATTCGCCGCCGAATCTCTGCCCGCGGACGGACCCGCGGTTCCAATGTATGTTCTTCATCATTCATGCATTGATACTTTGCTCTTCCGCTTTCTTCCAAAACATTTTTAAAAGTTAATCTTAACATACTTGACATATACAGATTAAAAACGTAATTCTTTAGGTTAATGCATTACATTATATTTTATCGTTTAAAGACATTGCTTATATTGCAAATCTTAATACTATTATAAAGGCGAAAGTTTGTAGTATGGATGTATGGATGTATGGATGTTTGTTACTCTTTCACGTAAAAACTACCGATTACAATGAAATTTAGCACACATATAGAGGTTAACTTGGATTAACACATAGGATAGGTTTTATCCCGGAAATCCCACGGGAACGGGAACTATGCGGGTTTTCCTTTGAAAACGCGGGCGAAGCCGCGAGCGGAAACCTAGTGTTATATAAAAATGTTTATAAATTTCAGGCTTCTCGATCTTCGCCTTGCGAGGGCGGCGTGATAACCTCAACCCACGGCGATGCCCTCCTCCCCTCCTCGCTCGTGTGCACGTTCTGCTCGATCACATTCCCGGACTCGACGCTCTACTTCCTGCACAAGGGCTGCCACTGCGACTCCAACCCGTGGAAGTGCAACATCTGCGGTGAACAGTGCTGCAATGTGTACGAGTTCAACTCCCACCTTCTCAGCAAGAGTCATCAATGACTGTTTGCAGGGGGGACGTCCGAACACTCACTTTGAACGATGCACTGTACTCTACGCGAGCGCTTCGAAGGTACTTCACTTTTCGTTTCTCTCCCTCTGTCTTTACGAACGTTTCCTATGTTGAAGTGCTTCGAATATGCTAACGCTAACGTCCCCCCGAAGCTAAAAGTGCAAATTCGAGTTTATATACGGTTATTGTAGGTAAATGAGTGAAGATATTTTTATGGATATTTTAGTACTTAATTGTTTGCGGTCTTAATTAGTGTCGATTTAAAAAAAAGTTAAGGACCTGTTACGGTTGATGTTTTTGGAAAGTTTCAACATTCCAAATTGTAACGAATGCATTCCATTTGATGAGATTGATTATATGAAGCCTCTGGTGGGGAAAGAAGTAATACTTATTTGTTATCTTAAAAAGATTTTATTTATTAATTTAATTAATTTCAAGTGTGTACTTAAATGTACAGAGAGTTTTACAAAACAATATTTATAATATATTATGTGGTGCGATAGTAAATTTTACAAATGTTTAAAAGAGATGCAGATAGTGTACAAATTAATATATTTTTACATTTCACTATTGACAAGATTTTTATTAAAAGGCAAAGCCTCTAAGCTCTTTATTTGTGATCAAGAGATAGACCGGAATTATAAATTCTACATTCCGTATTTATTTATAATATATTTTCTATTAAAGCATGTAATGCAAGTCCACGACTAATACTTAATGTACAATTTTATTTTTATTTTGTTGTTATTATTTATTTTCTAAAATAAAAACAGAATAATATGTAGATATATACATTGTAATGTACTTAAGTGGTCAAGCAGTCGTGATTAAGATGGGTGTTTGTATAGCTCATATGCAAACAATGTATTGCTCAATACTTTCAAGGCTCAAGGAGATTGAACCATATTACACTATTGGGTAGAATCTATTCGCACAAAATTTAACAGAAACATGCCGTCTATGTTCAATTTATTTTAAACAAATTGCGTGCTTTCACCTGGTGCCCATTTCAATAAGTGACACCCAGTGCTTGGGGAAATTCAAATGCTAACTAACATTTTAATTAGGTATTAAACAAAAAGTTATTCTGAAATCTACTTAATTTTTATTTTTTAAATAATTGATAAAGAAGATACAAATTATGTTCGTACCTATATTCATCTGTTCGCCAAATGTGCTCAACTGCTAAAAATATTGAATGCAAGGAAATTATTTAATAGAGAAATAAATAAATATTAGAATTATGGTAATGATTATGTTATGTTTATGTTTAAATTATATTTAAAAAAGTGTAAGTTAGGATATTTTGTTGCAGTTCTATTATTCTTTTCAAAATCTGACTTTTACTCTTAATTATTTTGGTAATATACTAATATTTTTCTGAACTAAATCTTTATTCTTGGCTGCAAAAATATCTTATCTATCATAAAGGTGCGTATATATTCGGGACTTACAGGTAAGTACATTCTAATTTTAATTGGTCCATTCACTTAATTCGATGATTGAGAGTTAAACATTCCTGTAGACTATAAGTACTTAATATCGGTTGTGGTCTTGCCTGTTAAGTTAACAAAATCGTTTTAGGTGAAACTGAAATTATGTTTACCAACGAAGATATGTATATATGACTATTGTTTTGTTATGTCATTGCTATTAGTTAGGAAATCGGAGTGCGCGGTAGTCCGTCCAGACGTGGACTTAGAGAGTTACCTGGGAACGACATATTTATTATTTATATACATTCTTATATTTCTGTTTCATTGTTGATTATATTATAGACGTGAATTGTAGTACTAATATTTGGACCCTACCGTTGCGCCACGGTGTAGTTTTAAGGGTAGGTTATTTAAATGCAATTAATATTATTAATTGGTAACCCCATTGGGCGCCTTCACTTAATCCGTCCATATCTAACGATAGATATTGCCTTTACTATTTAATAGAGATAATATATTTATAGGTGTTAGTTACACTAAGAGCAGATTTTAAGTGAAATATTTACAGAATAACAAAGGTTTACGGATAGTTATATTTGATGTTATTATTTTAGAATCAAACAGAATGTTATGTTTACGTTTACTTTTTGATTCTCAGATAATTCTTAAAGACCGTGTTGTTGTTTGTTGCAGTTTTAATGTAAATGCTTTACTTTCGTGTGGTAGAATGATTTCTAAGTAACGATCATAAAAATATGGTCCAAACAAATATAACTAATAACTATTGTCAATTTATTGTGAACTTGATACAAAGCAGTATTTTAAAATCCCCATTCACGTTATTTTGTTAAGCAAATGTGGTTTAACTATAAGTAGAATAGCATCGTGTTTACTAATCGTAATTAATTAATTTATTGCGGTTGTCTTTTTTCCATTACCCCGACAACAATTCAAGCAAATATTTGCTGTTTAAGGCTCTAAAACACTTTTAGGCCTTTAACACTGAGATATTTAATATCCTTTACTTGTAGGAATATTTAGATTAGCAGTCCTCACCTTAATACCAAAATACAGCTTACCAACATTTTAATATTTTGCTTTAAGTTGTTATGTGTGTAACAATGTAGTTTAGATTTTAAAAACAATCATAAATGTAGACAGATTGAGATCATCGTTGATATTTTGCTGTTAAATTTATTACGTTATTAAATTTAAATATTATAAATATAATAACATATTATTATATAGGTACTAATTTAGAAGAGACAAACTATTTATGAGCATCCAATTTTGGAAATATGAGTGATAGTAAATGATATCAAGTTATAGCAGATTGTGCCTTAGATCAGTAATAAAGTATATATATTATAGTAAATTGTGTTTTCGAAATTTATATAAAAAATTAAGTAATATTTAGACGTGTGTGTTAAACTGTTTTCTCACATAAAGTATATTTACACGAAATCTAAATAAATGTTATTTATTTATATAATATAGCAAAATACGGCTGTTTTGCTTGTTTTTATGGTAAAGTTTATTTGCAGTTGATATGTATGTCATCTTGTTACGATTGTTTAGAATTTTAAAGGAAATGGTAAGTAATTATTACCGGATATGTAATTATATTTATTTACTTGTAATAAAATAATTTGGTAAAGGGTCTAATAAAAATATTAATAAAATATCAGATATTATGTGTTTGTTTTTTTAATCTCCATTACTTACTTACCATATAAAAGTACTCTGTGTTACTTACACTACTATTCATAAATTACCTTAGTTAATTAAAAGAAAAATATTCGTTGGCTGAACTCTTAGTGTGCGTCCACACTGAATGCGCGGTGGCGGCGGCCTAGGCGGGCGCGACGAGCGGGCGCTCGCGGTGGCCACACCGACGCGCGAGCTCAAGTAGCGGTTCGACGTTTTTCGGGTGTTGCAAACTTTGGACGATTTGCTATTTTTACTGGACAGTCCGATTTTGAGATGACATCATTATAGAAGTTGTACACGAAATAAATAAAACAGAGGAATAACGGGTGAATCTTATATGAAGAATTGAGATTATACCCTACAAAATTACTGTGGTGTATATAAGTGTTTTAGATTGAATCGCACTTATAAATAAAGAAGTTTCACTTCAACAATTAAGTATTTACCGCTATTTTACGAAAAACAATAAGGGATATAATATAAGAAGTCGAGCGACAAGACCGAACTGGTTTGATACCCCCGCCGTCCGCGCATTGGGTCGCTTGCTGACTAGGCCCGTAGTGTGGCCAGAACGCGCGGATAGGAGAGTTTGAAAACTACGCGCGCTGGCTCGCTCATTACCGTCGCACTAGGCTTCCGCCATAGTCATTTCAATGTGGACGCAAAGGCGCGTTTCATACGTTTGATATTTCGCGCCCGCCGTCGCAACCGCGCTAGGCTCGCAGTGTGGACTTACACTTAGAGCTTATAAGACTAAGTAAATAATCAATCATCAATGTAACTGGATTGTAGAGAATATAACTAATAAATCATCGTGGCAGACAGAATGTTCTTGTTGGATTTTCATGACTAACTAAACCGCCCCATGCGCGCCTCGCACCGCCGGCCGCGATTGTCGCACAGATTTTGTTCGAGGTGTCCTCTCAACGTAGTAATATCTGGCTAACATTGAGAAACATCACACAAAAAAAAAACGTAGTAATAATACCTCAATGGGTACGGTACGTTTCATAGGTACATCCTGCTAATATTATAAATGCGAAAGTGTGAGGACGGATGTATTTGTATGTGTAGGTGTGTAAGTTTGTTACTCTTTCATGCAAATACTACTGAACCCAAACTGAACCGATTACAATGAAATTTATCAAATATAAAGGGTAACTTGGAGAAACACATAGAATAGGTTTTATCCCGAAGTATTTGAGTTTACCTCGAACCGTTGCAGTTGCCTCGAACGGACACACATAAGACATATTATGGATAACATCTGTGGATAATATACTTACAATCGTAAAAAAATTACTTACATTTAACTTAGTTATTTAATAAATAAAAAAAACTTGAGCGATGTCAAGGGACATCCGGATGGAACGAAGTGTTAAGTTACTATACTCTTTGGTGTTAAGTTAGAGAGAGACAGACAGAGAACCACGCGTACGCCGCACGGCTTACAACTCTAGCAAAAAGTGTCGTTACAACTTTTCGTAAAAAAAATTTCCGTCTAGCCCCCTTTCACAACGCGCGATAAGGAACTTCGTTCCAATAAAAATCGGAAATCAGGTTAATATTATAATGTTTTGTCATTGCATTGATATGAATGGCAAGTGGCAACTCGGTCCTAAACTCTTATGTCACAAGCAAGCGCAAAGTTTGTAATGTCATTGTCAAAGTTTTGTTGACCTAAACTTAAAACTTTTTTGTTATTTATTAACTTTTTAATCACTTGCTTGTGTTATAAAACAATAACCGTAATTTTGTTCCTGAAGCAGTAATTATCAATTAGTGTAATGGGAAAAAGTACGCAGGTCGATGGCGATAATAATCCAACTTCTGCGGAATCGGATCCCGCAAAGTTGTTGGAGGCTGCTTTACAACAGATGGATGGAATTATAGCCGGTAAGTGAATATACATAAATCTTTATTTAACAAAAGTTATCATAAACCCACTCAAGCATATCTGAAGTACTCTATAACATCGCAAATATGGGTACTTCCTTTTGGGCGAAACTTATATTTACTTTCCTACATTGGTCCCCATTAGTCATTACTTAATGCATTTTTGTAAACCATTCTAAGTATTAATTTTTAACTATAAATGGTGTAAATAAGTTGTTTTCTGTTGAAATTTAAAAAAAAAAAAATTAAATGTGTGCAATGAATGTGTGAAAAGTTTTCATACCTTACACAAACTATTTAATGAGGTATTTTTCTGGATTTAAGTTTTTATTGATAATTCTACTGCAGGTCTTTCTATGAACACATTAAATTAAAATATAAAATAATATTAGTATGACAGAATTTTAACAATATAATCTTATCAAGTAGGACATGCTAATCTTATATTTTGATAAATTTGCATTGCCATATGTTGTTTGGTGGCATTGAATAACATTTCTCAAGTAATATTAAATGTTCTGTTTATTTAACTTAATTTCTTTACATTAGTTTATTTCCTATGAATATTTTGAGAATTAACTTTTCAAGATTATTGAACAGTACTCATTTATTCATATCTACCACAAAACCATAAAAATTAAAAAGTTAAGATTCCATTTAATTGAAATTGTAAATAAATGTACAAGAGAATGGCCAATATCCGTATGCCCAATAACAAAATTGCCAATTATCTGAATTGGTCTAGCTTTATACAAAAACAAAAAAACTGTAACCAACTACCAAGCAATTTTTCTTTTTTTTTGTAACAAGTTGGAACTCGCTGAAATCCAGATAAATTTCAACTGTTATAGTTGAAAGACACTATCCATTCTAGAATTCCTTGTATCCTTAGGTACTTTTCTTATTTTTGTTTTCCCTTTTTTTTTGAACTATATTTATTAAATTTAACAAAGTTTCTATGTGTGAAATTTCATTATTCTTGAATACCAGTGTATGTCCACTTATCCGAAAATGTTAATACATACATTTAATTGACCCCCATGCCAATTAATTTGGATAATCTGCAATATAATTGAAACCTGATGTATTTTAATTAATGGCCCTGTTAAGTGTATATGGACATTATTAATTTCAATATACATATTTAGTTCATCTTGCATGCTCTTCTTAATTATATGTAAAATTTGTAACAAAACTTGAGTTTTCACTCCTATTTAAATAATAGTGTACAATAGTTAACACCAAAAAACATGTTGATTAATAGGAAGTCTTCCCAAAGTGAAAGCTTTCTTCACAATTAAATAGCATTAAATGTTATACTGAGAATTATCAGGGACCGAAACTCGAAACAAGTAACGAGCAGTAACAAGTAAGCTAGGGGGTGGCATTAGGGTGAAAAGGGGTGCTAACTGTTGAACCGAGGGGGGATCGGCGCCAGTCGGTCGGTGCACACGCGTCGTACAGACGTCTCGTCGGTTTACACGCGAAAATCCGCAATTTACGTGACGCTTTATATTCGCAAAATCTGAAAAAATCTTTCATTTTTCAATTAACCTTACTGACATGTAATTTTTAATTTTTTTAAACATATGTTTTGAGCTATGAATATCTAATTATAAGTTATTAAAACTTATAAAGAGATAAGTACACATTTATCTGCATGGTTTCTATGGTCTAGAAAATAGGATTCTGTTTGCCTATATATTTTTTTTAACCTTACAAACATTACAGTAGGTATTCTATGCGTCATTACATTGATAGACTGGTAATATTATGTAAATATATTACACAGTATTTTTTCGGTGTAGAAAAATGCATAATACTGACGAACATTCGGAACATTTTATCGTAATAAGGACAATTTCAAGACAATTAAAAGATCTTCAATCATTAAAAAAACATGCGAGATAAATAGAAATGCCTATTAGAGATATGTATGTAAAAAATATTAAATAGGTATTATGATTATCTCTTTAAGTTAATAAAAATATGTATGTATTCAATTCAAATATGCTATATTATTAAGACCTATAATTGATTTATACTTGTGTCTGTGATCGCTTTTATCTATGCTTATTTATAAAGTTACTTCATTACTTACATAATATCGTGCGTTATGTTAAATGCAAAAAATAGCAAACACGTGCATGCACTGGTATATTATAAAAAAAATTGCGCATTTTTCGTCTTAATCGTTAACATGGGATTTTTTAAACAAAAACATAAAGTCAACATAAAGTAAAATATACACGTTATACATATTATTGTTAGTTGGTAAAAAAAAAAGAATTCATTTACGCGTTATTACAGTATCCAAATGAAAATATAGGAAGAATTTTTATGGCAAAACAAGGATAAAGAATCGTATACAACGAAACTCGAAGCTGGTTGGATGGAGAATTTAATCTCTCTTGGAACGTAGAAAGCTGAATTTTTCTGACGTCTCTTATCGCAGTGGGCCGTTCATCAAATATTTGCTTTTAGGATAAATGTAACACTTTCATTTTATTAATTTTCGTTGTAAGAAGCCTTATTCCTTTTTGTAAACGATGAAAAAATAGAACCTTTAGGTTTTTGATAGATAAATGGTTTTATTACAATTTATTATCATCAAACCTTATGCAACCAGGAGCAGATGAAATCCGTATGACACAGCCGATTTATAAAGCCATATGTTTGAAATTCATTTGGCATTTTTTCCCGTTTCTATTCTTCGAACACCTTCCTAGTTCCTACATCACTGTCTGTTATTCAACAGGTTCGTATTTTTCACGCGGATTTCGACCTGAACACCCTATTGACCCCAGTCTCCCCCCATTGTTCGTGAAGAGGCGAGTAATCCCGATAAGCCATCTATTGTGTTTCATATGAGGAAGACGTCAGATATTCACTGAAGTATCATAAAATAGTACAGTTTAAGATTGTGTACCTCATGTGGAACCCGCGGTCTTTGATGCCATCCTTGATCAGAGACAGTAATTTTAAAATTCTTTAAGTCGTATAACGGATCGGTTGGTGATGACATACCATTATAAT